>JAACYO010017040.1:0-11805 GCA_011074415.1 Stictonetta naevosa
TGGATTTTAGTTTTGATGAGCTGATCACATCTTTCCTCAGCATCAGCCAAGCTATCTGCTTCCTTGTGGGGAGATACAAGATATTTTAATTTTATAAATTTGTGTAATTCTTGGAAGTTGATCTTTTATCTCAGTAAATTGACATATAAATTCTATATGTGAAGTTATACTTCCACACAAACAGTTGAGCTATTTTTTCAGTTTATTTTCCTAGGTGAAAAAAAAAAAAAAAAAAAAAAAAAAAAGTCACGCATATCTTCTGTTAGGAATATGGGTTGTTTTGTTTAGTTCTTTCAAAAAATGTCTCAAAGAAGTATGAGCTGTGAGGATACCTCCTGCCCTGACACCCTTCATCTCTATTACTTTGTCTGAGGAACAAACTTACAGGCTTTTTTCCTTTTTACTAGAAACCAGTAGCTTCCTTTTTTAATTTGCTTATGCTGAACCAAGTATTACTTTGAGTGGTAAAGCTTTTGTTATGTTCAAGATAAAAATGTCACAAAAAGAAGAGTATCACTTTTCTACATTCATTAAGCATACTGCACATACTCTAGAGGCATACTTATATTTCTAGACAGTGTGTCTGGAGTTTTCAATGCTGATTTCAGCTTGCTCTCTATTCCTTCAGTCTTTGATATTTCATTAAGATAGCTTTGCACTGAATAATTTTAATTGACAGACACCTTTAAAAGCAAGACAATCAAAACAAGTGTTTATTTTTCTCATTTGGACTAAGAAAAGAAAATCCTCATGTTTCCCACTTTCTAACTCAAAACCCAGATCACTGAGAAACTATGGGAAATGTGAATGTATTAGGTAATTTTAGTGATTTTAATGACTTAATGAATAATTTTGGTTTCCTTTGTAAGATGGGCTTTGAATATCAAACAGTAGTGGAATATATTTTTAAATGATACTTAATTTTTCTAAAGTTTTTTTTTTGTGTGTACATGAGGTTCATAGGATATTATTAATAACACAACTACCACATGGCATATGATGAAAATCCAGGTTGCAGATGCAAATAGCTTCAGCACTCAGAAGTGAAAGGTTTTGCTTAGTCATCTGTTTTTGCTTACTCATCTTTCTTGTTCTGTGCTTTACTCAATTAAATCTAAAGAATACAAGTCTAAAGAAGAGATATGAAGTGCCTACCCAGAGCTGCTGATTTAATTTTATTATACATATATATGCTCTTTAAATTTGGCATATATGTTTTATATTTAAGGATTATAAGCTAAAACACTGCAGGATGGGCAGGGATCAGAAAGACTGTTCACTAGGAAGAGTACCTTTTCCAACATCTACCAGTATCAGGTTGTTTCTTTTCATCATCCCAGGGAATACTAAACTCTCCTGACCATAGTAAAACATCATAGAACAGCCCCAAGATTTTTTCAGGAGAGAGAGCTTCATTAGGCTGAGAAGATATTTCTAGTCTTATTTCCCACTTGAGTGAATGAATGAATAACCAGTAGCTATCAAGAAGCTAATATATAATATTAAAAGCATCAGTTTGGTAACTGATATCATAATATTATAAGCTTTATAATATTATAAGCATTAGCTTGAATTCTAGATTGCATTTAATGTCCAAAATGCATTCATGGTTTACACCTTGGTGATGGAGGTACAACCTGCAGGACTCACTTACTCAAAGGTAGCTGGGTATTCAGGGAGAACCCTGTTCTGAGTATTTTATTTTAGCTAGCTGTAGATGACTTCTTCTTTATAATAAAGACAACTGAGTTCTACCTAGAACTCCCTGCCACTTTGCACTGGGTATCAAAGGGCTCACTAGGCTATTGCCAGACATTAGTTTATTCAGCTTCACGGTCAGTATGATGCACACCTCACTAAGTATCTGACATATAATCATATATAATCTGACCATCTGCTTGGGAAAGAGGAGACTGAATGTACACAGTCTTTGGCTGGGTGGAAATAAATGGCGTAACTCACAGCTTGCACTTGGAGCTGCAGATCATTTTTCTCCTGAAGCAGAGACACCATTTTCTCCTCCAGCTCCTTTCTCTTTGCCTCAGACTTTGCAAGCTCTTCCTTGGTTTTCTCAAACTCCCCTTTCATGTTGGCCATTTCCTTCTCAGATTCTGCACTCTTCAGCAAGGGCTTGATCTTGAAGAACAGCTTCATCCAGGGCCAGTGCTTGACATTCATGAATGCACGAACGTTGTACTGGATGCAGAAGATGGACTCCCTGAAGCATAATTAAATTATACATGGATTATTTTTAGTGTGATGAATGGTGACACTTTCCCCCAAAGGACAGTGATTCAAACTGAAGATGAACAATGTCTACCTCCTCTCCACCATTCTCTGGTACTCCACTCTCATCAGGAAGCCCCTGCACCTGGCCTGTGTGCGAGTGATGAGCTGTGCCAGCTTCTCATCCCTCATCTCCTCCAGGAGTCCCAGCAGCCCAGCTTTGAAGAACACCTTGAGAAAGGGAATGTTGCAACACATCACTGCCAGGTAGAACAAAGCACAGGCACATAGTGATTGAGTCGGGAAGAGTTTGTACCTTGGTGTGACCAAATTTGTACTGGGTGTGATCCACATCAATTGACCCCAGAAGTTTCTCAGAAGCCTTTTTGCTATCAATGAACTGTCCCTCTGGGATGGCACTGGCATTAAGAACCTTGTACCTGTGAAAAGCAGAAAAGGAAGACAAGGCTGTTCTTCCCAATCAACACAGTAGATACTGAATCCAACCATCTCATCAACAGCTATTTTGGAGAACATAGTCCAACCTGAATAAATCCAAATGAATGAACCAACAATGTTTTTATTATGCTGAGAAGTGCAACACTCTCACCTCTGTTTAAAGTCTGCATAGAGGACTCTGCTGGGGAATCCTTTCCTACAAATTCGTATCCCTTCCAGCACACCATTACAACGCAGCTGGTGTAGTACTAGTTCGTGTTCCATGGCACCTAGCAATTTAGATTATAAATAAATACTAGTTTTCAGCATTAGAAGAGAATGGCTGTGTCAGTGGAAAATCTATTTCTGCTGGATTGCCTTACCAGGTGTTTTTGTTTCATTTGGTATGATGCAGCGGACAAAATGGGGGTGAGTGCTCCGTAGATTGGTCATAAGTTTATTTAAGTTCTCCTGTAGGACCACAATATGGTATGTGTTTAAATAAAATCTTAGGTTCTCACTACTAGGTTCCTTGAACTTGTCATTAAACGGTCATGCACCTAACAAAGGATATGCACTCAGCTGAAAATTCTCAGCCACATAATAATGATAATACCTCAATCAAAGTTCCCCTCTAAACATTGTATACCACCTTCCAAGATAAGATAAAATGTTGCTTTTAACACAATGAGAAACAGAGGGTGTCTACTTCATAGTTTTACCAAAAAATTAATGATTATGTTAAGTATGACATCAGAACATTACACTAATTAATCATTCCATAAAAAATCTGAAAATAAATTTTTGTTGTTGGCCTTTTTTTTCTTTTTTTCTTTTTCTTATTCTTTCTTTTTTTTTCTTTTTTCTTTTTCTTTTTTTTTGTTTTTGTTTTCTTTTTTTTTCTTCTTCTTCTTTTCTTTTTTTTTTTTTGTGAATTAGAAATACAGTCTTTTCTGATGTAAAATTAATCTGATTCTGATTTTCAATGATAAAAGCATACTGAATTTTTACTTACCCGAAAAAGAGCTGAGACAGTCTGGAAAGAAGAACCCTTCTTCTTGCCACCTTTCTTGCTACCACCACCACTAGCCTCTGATAAAGTGAAGATAATAATGTTTTTTTGGTTGGGACCATTAATGAGTCTACCGTTTTGCATAACCACTGTGCACCAGAGAGTTGACATTTCAGAGAACTGACCTGCTTCTCCACCAGCAGAGGCAAAAAGTAAGGCCAGTGTTTTTACAGATGACTTCTGGTACAGTCCAATGACAGTTTCGTTCAGGGGATCCTTGTTCTTCTCAAGCCAGCCAGAGATGTTGTAGTCCACTGTCCCAGCATAGTGCACCAGGGAGAAGTGGGCCTCAGCCTTGCCTTTGCCAGGCTTGGGTTTCTGGAAATTGTTGGACTTGCCCAGATGCTGGTCATAGAGCTTGTTCTTGAAAGAGGTGTCAGTTGCCTTGGGAAACATGCACTCCTCTTCCAGGATAGAAAAGATGCCCATGGGCTGTGAGAAACAGCAACAAAAAACAGAGTTAAATACAATTCTGCTTTCATAAGGAGACTAAAGTAAGACATAGGAATTTTAGAAATTGATAATTTTTTTTGTTCTTTTGGACATACATTTTTACATGAAATGTGAATTTGAAGTGTCTGAAAATAAAATTCTGATGCAGATTTTTATTTTTGCATTAAACCTTTCTCACATTAACTTCATGTAGACAAAGGTGTCTAACTAAATTTAACCTTTGTTCAATAGATCAATAGGTATTTCAGATACTTCCTGAAATCTTATTTTTGAAGAGGTATCTCTCTTGTCAATCTTGTACAGGATAATGTAACACAGAAGAGTGCTGGCTCACAGCTATGTTTTTATTCAGCATTGTTCATCCAATACCTTTTTTTCTATGTACACTTCTGATTTTACTTACAAATTGAATTTCTGAAATCACAAAATTAATATTGAGATCATAATACTGAATATTGTGCCTGAGTTTCTGAAAAGAGCTCTTTCATCTTTGCACATTAGAAAATACACCTGCAGAGAATCCTTGCCGACAGATTATGTGTGATCACATCAATTTTTCTCTTTCCAGACAGGCAAAATTACAGGTCATTTTAAAAAATGTATATTAATGTACTTAAAGGATAAGATGAATGTACCTCATTCATAACCTAATCAAGTCCTTAGCAAAAAAAATGAGGTAAAAGCCTACAATTCTGCCACAAACAAGAAATAACATCTTAAACATAATGAACATACTTTTTCAATGAGCTCAATGCAAGCAGCCAGGTCCATCCCAAAGTCAATGAACTCCCATTCAATTCCTTCCTTCTTGTACTCCTCCTGCTCCAGCACAAACATGTGGTGGTTGAAGAACTGTTGCAGTTTCTCATTGGTGAAGTTGATGCACAGCTGCTCCAGGCTGTTGAACTGCTCAGTGCAAAGGTAAGATTTACTCATAGTCAAGATGCAGCAATCTCTGTAGGGCTTTCTCCTGTGTACTCAATCCCACACAGGAATGCCCAGATAAAGATTTTATAAGACCCCATTCACTTTTTTTTTTTTTTTTTGGTGGTTCTTTGCTATCTGACTAATGTTTACATCTATCACATATTTTTAAATCAAATTCCAAAATAATTTAGTAGTCTTATCCCTAACAAGGTATTATGTACATTTTCCCATTGCCCTAACAAAAGACATTAGATGTTACAAGTGTTTGCCAGCAGTGGCCTGCACTCAGGTTCTTTATCTAAAGTTTTATAAAAAGTTGTGTGCCTGCTTTCTGTGCCTGCACTAAAGGCAGTCAATAATCTCTTCCTATTGGAATCACCCTATGGGTCTTCAGAAGCAAAGAGTATATATTGCCTTATTTTTCCAAAGCCTTGGGACAAATCTGTGTGGGACTTAGGTCTAATTTTCTGTTTACACAATATGTGATATTGTATCATTGTATCTTTATACAACTTGTCATATGATTTTTTTTTTTCAATAATATGCTGAAGCTATTGAAAAACAACAGCATTTGTGGTAATTATATAAAAAGCAGTTATTTCTCCCCTTTATACTACAGAAAGCTATTACATGAAAAATCTCTGAGGATTGTACTTTGACCTGGTGTAAAATCAGTGACATATTCAGAAAAGGCAAGCATTTCTACACAATTGCAAATTTTCTGCTTTTGCAATAAAAATATATTTTTTTCCACTTTTGCAATAAAAATACATATTTTCCACTTTTTCTGCAATAAAATACAAACCCATATTTGAAATTGTAAGTGAACAGCATGTTTTCGAAGAAGAAACCAGAAACCCCCAGACCATAATTCTCTGCTTTCTCTTGACCCCTAATTGCCTTTTCAAGACTTTACTATGACTTCTGTGTTTCTTACATCAAAGATCTCAAAGCCAGCAATGTCCAGGACACCAATGAAGTACTGCCTGGGCTGCTTCGTATCAAGCTGCTGGTTGATACGAACAACCATCCATAAGAACATCTTCTCATAGACAGCTTTTGCTAGAGCACCCACTGCATTGTTCACCTAGAAGAAAGAAGAACACAGCAGAAGAAGAGGAGCATCCAGAGTAAGATAGTAAATCAAGCCAGCTGTTTGTTACCTGCTGCACGGTTTGACCCTTGGTCACATACTCATTCCCAACTTTGACGCGGGGGTAGCACAGTGCCTTGAGCAAGTCTGCTGAGTTCAAACCCATCAAGTAGGCAGCCTTGTCAGCAACTATATGCAAAGAGAGAGAGAGAGAGAGAGAGAATGACAGAGAAGTTATCAGTGAACAATGGATGTTCTCTAAGAGCTAAGTGCAGAGGTGCAAATTCTAAAACTGCAATACTGTGGTAGCCTGAAGGGAAATTTAGAAGCATGATTACCATGGAAACTGAGATTATGTCTTCATAAAAGTGAATTGCAACAATGTGCCTGACCACCACCTGTCAACTACTTAACTGTTTCTCTTACTGACAGTTCTATATTTTATTAATACCTTCTGTGCCATCTGGCTCTGCCTGCTCCTCTCGCTGTTTCTGCTTGAACTTCAAGTTCCCATAGTGCATGACAGCCCCTGTCAGCTTGTAGATGGCACTCTTTTCATCAGCAGTGAAGCCCAGAATGTCAATGGCACTCTGGCAACAGATTCAGTGAATGTAAATGCCACATATATTAGGAGTATCAAATCATGTAATAAAATTTCTATGTGTAACTTACATCAGTAGCAATCAACTCCTCCTGGTCATTAATGCTGGGAACAGTGATCTCACCTTGACTAACAAATTGATAGTCATATGGGTTGGTGGTAATGAGAAGCATGTCTGAAAGCAGAAAGAAGAAAGTCACAGGCTTAGTGTTTTCAACTAGGTAGTAGAGGAAACTGTTGCTCATCAATCATCCTCAAAAAGATATAATGATCCTTCCTACCAATCAGCTCTGGCTTCTTGTTTGACATGATCTGATAAAATATGTGGTAGCTTCTTTCTGCCTTGAGCTGGAAAGTGACTCTGGACTTCTCCAGCAGATCTAACAATGAAGTCAGAAAGAGTTAGGCACACGACAGTATATGGAAGGAGGAATTTGGGAAGAGATGTGATCATGCCAGGAGATCACTTACAAGTTTCAATGTCAGCAGAAGCCAGTTTGCCTGTGGCCCCGAAGTGGATTCGAATGAATTTGCCCTTGAGTGGAAAAGAAAAAATGTATTTTGAAATTTCATAAGGCCACAAGCATGTAACCCTACAGTCTCCATAAAGTCTCTAAAGAGTACAAGTTTTCAACTTAGATGTTCTGTGAATTTGTTGTTCCCCTTCAAACAAACAAACAAACAAAAACAAACAGACAAAAACATAACAAAACAAAACATAACACACATACAAGAACAGTGAAAACTCAGGGAAAGCTCTATGTTGGCAACAGTAAGATAGAGATCTGAGACAAGTTATTGTTATTCAGTTGATATCCTGATTGAAGAGGAGCAAGAAAACCACCAAAGCAGACATTTGTTAGCTCATTTATGCCTCAGTTGGAACAGATGGATATAGAGAAAGCCCAGATGCTTTGGATTCAGTTCTTAATCAGATAGGATGCAGTGAATGTCAATTTTAATGGAATAAGTGTTAAAATGAGTTTTTGGATCTTACAGAACAACGGAAGGCAGCTTTTCTTTTCTGAACCATGGGCATAGGGACAATGAAACAGAATGTAAAACTTAAAGCTGCAACTGTGAGTTGGTATTGCAATTTCTTAAGAGTACTCACAGCTTATCTACTAGAATTTATTAATGGCTTTCTTTAAAGAACAGATCAAAAATATGTGCCATAGAGCAGTTAGGTAAGTTATAGGATGTCTGAAGATACTTTTGTCACTTTACCTTCCCAGACAGCTCATATCAAGGTCTGAACAGTTAAATTACTAGACCTGCCCAGTTCTGTATCTAGCAAAAGTGAGATTAATAATTTGCTGATTGGATACAGGCAATTTCTTTTCTGTATATTAGTCTCTTCCTTCCTCTCTCTCTCCCTTTCTCCCTTCCTTTGCAGTATAATAAATTTACACAACTTTGTATCTATAGTCTGTATGACAGGTACTAGGAGTGTATATATTTATAAATTCTAAATAATATATACATTTACACATATTTAAATGATCCCTCTTTGTACATATTTGTTTGCTGTTCTATTCTTCTACAGTTAAACAGTTAATTAGACAGTTATATATTTTTTAGTCAAACAAAATACGAGGGAAATATGACTTCAAGGAATACAACTATCCTATTATGTCACTTCAGAAGTGACAGCTTCTGTTCGGACATTCTTGTTCATCCATAAATATCAAAATCTCTGATCAAAAACTTACAAAGCGTGAGGAATTGTCGTTCCTCACAGTCTTGGCATTACCAAAGGCCTCCAACAAGGGGTTGGCACTGATAATTTGATCCTCGAGTGTCCCCTGCAAGATGATAATTGTACATTTACAGTATTTAATCCACACGGCAATTATGGGCTGAGTCTTGAGTCTGTCCAAAGAGCTCACCTGCATTTTGCCAGGCTGCTCCTCCTTCTTCTTCTCCCCACTAGCTGCAATTGTTGCAAAGTACTGGATGACACGCTTTGTGTTCACAGTCTTCCCTGCACCAGATTCTCCACTGTCAAACCAGACAGAGAATCAGACAGTGTGTGGTCCCTGGGCACAGGGCAGCCCTGCAAGGACCCCAGCAAGGACCGTACTTACGTGATCAGGATTGACTGATTCTCACGGTCTGTGAAAGAGGCAGAAAGAGGTAGATGTAAAATAAAAAAACAAAGTAAGATTGAAAATTACTGCAATACATGTAAATTATACCCAGAAAAAGTATATATATATTTTAACTTCCTTTACTACTAGTAGTTTTTTCAGTTTGCAAAATAATGCTTTCCTACAAACACTGAAAATCCTTGAACAGACTTGAATTTCTTTCTTACTATACTGTTATGATCTTTTTTCTCCTGCATAAAGTAGAATGAATGGTTTCCATTTTTATTTCATTACTTCTACTACACAGATTGTGTTTACAACAGAAGTAGAATTTTCAGATAACATATGGAGTTCATACACTGTTCCCTTTCAATACTTCTTACAGGCATAACTATTCCTTGCTCTATCTGGTCCATTCTGCTTATTGGTTTTCCTAACATGCTAACTACCTATGGCATTAAATCGCCTCTTTAGAAATACTGATGTAAAAAGGACTGTTTAAATACGCAATGATTAACTCTATGTCTAAAATAAAATTTTAAAATAACAACAACAGAAACAACAACAACAAAAAACAGATGTGTTAATAGAAATCAGCATATTTATCAGGAAAATTCTCTGGTTACCTTTAAAACGTCTTTTAAGTAGAATAACTTTGAGAACCACTCACCAGTCAGCATGAACTGATAGGCATTGTCAGAAATGGAGAAGATGTGTGGAGGGGCCTCCTGGCGCTTTTTGCCTCGGTAGGCCAACACCACCTCCGGGTTGTACACGGGCAGCCACTTGTAGGGGTTGACGGTGACACAGAAGAGACCCGAGTAGGTCTGTGAGGAAGGGAGACAGGCTTCTGCTCAGCCTGGCACAGCAGGCCTTCCAGCTACCCAAAGGAAGAGAGCTGCTGGTACTTACGTAGATCATCCAGGCTGCATAACGCTCTTTGAGGTTGTACAGCACAGCGGGTTCGTGGAGGTGGGTCATCATGGCCATGTCCTCAATTTTATCATATTTGGGAGGATTCATGGAGAAGATTTGATCTTCCTTCACTGTCAGAGTCTGCCAAGGAAATGAAAGATCTCTGTATGTCAGCTTACAGCCCAGGGTGGGAATCAAATGGTGTCTTTCAGCCTTGTTTTTCACTCACCTCTCCACCTTCAGTCTTGACAGTGACCTTCCCTGATTCTTTGCTCTGGATTGTCCCTTTCACAAAAGATTCCTTTGGATGTACCACAAAGACAGATGATTTGGCATCGAAAGGCTTGTTCTGAGCTTCGATTCTTTCCTTCTCTGACTTTCGGAGGTAGGGAGCTGCCTCCCCAAAGATGGCCATCTCAGAATCTGAAGACATGGTTGCTCTTTATGGAGGGGCTTGTCAGCAGAGAACACTGTGAAAGAGCAGATATATTGTCCAAATGAGTCAACAATTTTTATTGCCCTTTGGTTTACTGGATAACTAACAGAGCATTATAGAAAGGTTTGCCTGAGAAGAATCTCATGCAGTTCTCTGGTCTATCTTTTTGTTCGGTGCACATCAAATCAAGTTACTCAGAGCCTTTTCCAGTGAAGTTTTAATTATCTCTAAGGATGGAGATTCCTTAGTCTCTCTGTATCCCCATTTAATGTTTGACCACCTTGATAGTTTCTTTTTTTTTCCAAATACCTGATCAGAATATTGCTACAATGTGTTTGTTGCCCCTCATCCCTTCACTCTGCACATTCAAGAAGAGCTTGGTTCTTTTTCCTGTATAATCTCTGTTTGTTGAAGAAGTCAATAAGAGTCTTTAATTTCATCTCCAGAGTAGACAAAACTCAGTCCTTCAGCTTCTCTTGAAGGACCCTAGAGAACAGCATGAAGCTGTATCGGGGCAAGTTCAGGTTGGATATTAGGATAAGGTTCTTCACCGAGAGGGTGGTCAGGCACTGGAACTGGCTCCCTAGGGCAGGACAACAATCCAATAAGTTAAAATACTGCATCACCAATTATTTCCTTGTGTGCCAGTTGTTTCTGGGAATAATTATACCAAAAATTTATCAGCCTCAGTTCAGGAATTTACAAATCAAGGATTGGTATCTAAATG
Organism: Stictonetta naevosa; assembly: GCA_011074415.1. Classification (NCBI taxonomy): domain Eukaryota; kingdom Metazoa; phylum Chordata; class Aves; order Anseriformes; family Anatidae; genus Stictonetta; species Stictonetta naevosa. Next base: position 10,979 of record JAACYO010017040.1, read on the forward strand.
CAATACTGGGTTCCCAATGAAACATTGCATGTCTAGTAATAGAAAGCACCTGAGTTCCTAGGAAGCTGAACAGACAGGAAAGTTATTTAGATGTCATGTTAGGACTTTTAGTTACCTAAATGAACCAATCAAATGTCATCACTTCACACAGTTCCTGCTACTAGCACGCAGAGCCTCCATTTTACTCTCTATTTTCAGAGGAATAGAAGGACATCTCTCTTTTTTGGTTTTGTTTTGTTTTGTTTTGTTTGCTTTTTAAGTATGTGAGTTTTTTTTTGTTTGTTTGTTTTTTACAAGGTTTCCTAATATAAGAGTCACATGCAGATTATAATCCTGCAGTATAGGCTGATAGGTATTTTCATAGCAATTTCTGACCAATACACACTGTACATCCTGTACAGTAATACACATAGTTTATTGCGAACTTGTAAGATTTTGCAATCAGCTGTTCTGTCAGATCCCTTTATCTAGCTAGACTTCTTGCCAGAACAGATCATTTACTTTACTGATCCATAATTAAACATGAGGAATCCCCAAGACGCATTCCCCAGCATGGCATCAGTGGCTACTGAATTCAAGCACAGACACTTTGGAAGGCTTGCTTGTTATGAGAAGCCTAACCAACCTTAAGCATGCTGTATTTACCATAACAGAGCAGTGGCCAGGAAAAGAGAGCATATAGCAATTGCCTACAAAATTGTACAGAAACCTGCCACCACAAAATATAAATTCTACAGTAATATGCCACCTTTTCGTCAGTCCCTTAAATGTGTGTAGATCAGGCTCTTACCTCTTATGATACAAGAAGATGCCTTGCAGGCTGGAAG
>MU011444.1:2371-15303 GCA_011074415.1 Stictonetta naevosa
GCCGTTATTAATTTCATTATTTCCTCTTGATGCTTTATGTTAGCTCCTTGCGAAGACAGCAGTCCTCTCTCCTTCCATAACGCTTCATGCACATGAACTACTCTAAAGGCATATTTTGAGTCTGTCCATATATTCACTTCCTTTCCTTCACTCAGCTCTAGTGCTCACGTAAGGGCTATTATTTCTGCCCACTGTGCTGAGGTCCCGGGGGTTAGAGAATTCGCTTTGATTATGGTTCTCGAAGTCGTTACTGCGTATCCTGCATATCGGGTCCCATTTTCCACAAAACTACTACCATCAGTAAAAAGTTCCCAATCATACCTTTCTAGGGGTGTGTCCTTCAAGTCCGCCCTGCTTGCATATGTATATTCGATGACTTCCATACAATTATGGTTCAGACTCCCTTCTTCCGGCGATGTTCCTAGAAAAACTGCTGGGTTCAACAGATTAGTTGTGTTTAGGGTCACGTCATCCTGTTCAGTTAGTATAGCCTGGTACTTCATCATTCAGCTAGGTGATAGCCAATGACCCCCCTTTTGTTCCTTTCCCCAGACAAGCGCATGGGCCTTCTGAGCTTCATAGAGAGGTTTAGCTATGAGCCCATAGTCCATTACCCATAGCCTGCACCAACCAGTCATACCCAAGAAGGCCCTCAGTTCATGTAAGTTTTGAGGTTCGGGAATATCGCAGATGGCCCGTATTCGATTGACTCCTAATCTTCTTTGTCCTTGTGAAATTTCGCATCCTAAATATATTACTGTTAAGCATGCAATCTGTACCTTTTCTTTTGAGACCTTATATCCATTCATTCCTAATTGATTTAAGATTTCAATAGTTACCTGGATACACTGTGATTCCTCCTCGGTAGCTATTAATATATCATCCACATATTGTAGTAACAAATATTGGTCCCTTGGTATCTGGATACATCCTCGCTTAGTCCAGTCTTCTATTTCCTTGGCCAATTGACTACCGAAGAGAGTTGGACTATTCTTGAATCCTTGCGGGATCCTTGTCCAAGTTAACTGCATCTTCCGTCCGTTGTGCGGATTTTCCCACTCGAAGGCAAAAAGTTTCCTGCTATCCTTGTCAATGGGTATGCAGAAGAAAGCATCTTTCAAATCTATTACTGTGAACCATTTATATTTCTCCTTCACAGATGTTAACAATGTGTAAGGATTAGCCACCACCGGATGGATGTCTTTTGTTATTTCATTTATTGCCCTAAGGTCCTGTACCAGCCTATATTCTCCATTGGGTTTCTTTACTGGGAAGATTGGGGTATTATATTCTGATTTGCATTCCTCCAAAATATGGTAATTAAGAAATTTGTCTATTATCTTCACTATTCCCAACCTTGTTTCCAGTTTTAATGGGTACTGCCTGATCCGAACTGGCCTAACCCCCTCCTTTAACTCTATCTTCACAGGTTGTGCTCTCTTTGATTTTCCAGGTATGTCTGTCTCCCAGACTGTAGGTATGACTGCATCCTCTACCTCTTTTGGTATCTGTGGGACAGCCCTCTCTGTAATCATCAAAATCTGTTCTACTTTTGATTCCGGAATTTTCATAATTAACTCCCCATCCTCGAAGACCAGGGTGGCATTCAATTTTGTTAACAGGTCCCGTCCCAAAAGAGGGACTGGGCACTCTGGCATATACAAGAATTCATGGGTTATCTCTTTACCCCCAAACCGTAAATCGAGGGGTTGAAGGAATGGCTGTACCTCCTCCTTTCCGGTGGCACCTACAATTATAGTCTTTTTATTCCCCACCTTCCCATCTAATTCATTAAGTACTGAATATGTAGCTCCTGTATCAATAAGAAACTTTACCTCCTTATTCCCTATTTGAATTTTCACAAAAGGTTCCTTGTCTTCTGTTAACCTATTATCTAGTCAGCTACTGTATTCTCCCAGCACCATGGCTTTTGCTATTTCTTGATTCTGAAAGAGGTTCTTGGTGCTGGAAAACTGTTGCTCCCTAAAGGGGCACTCATTTTTCCAGTGACCTTCCCTCCTGCAGAACGCACACTGATTCAAACCTAGTCTGTCTACCCTGTTCCTACCGGGACCTGCATATCCTCTCCCTATCCCTGCTCCTCGGCTATTAAGATTTCCTCTTCCCTTACCCCTTAGTCCCAAACCACCTCGTCCCTGAATTACAGCCAGCAAACCTGTTGCTGTCTCTTGCTTGTTTCCTTCTCCCTATTATTATATACCTTCCAGGCTACCTCTAATAACTTATCCATGTTCCTCAAGTCCACACCTTCCAGTTTCTGTAGCTTTTTCCGAATATCTTCCTGTGACTGCCCTAAGAAAATAAGGGCTAGCTGAGCTTTTGCTTGGTCAGTTTCTATGTCCAAATCAGTGTATTTTTATTTTTCATTTTTTTAGCAGTTTCTTCAATCTTTCCAGAAACGCAGAAGGCGATTCTGCCTTTTCTTGCCTCACACTACAAAATTTTGACCAGTTTATGTTCCGTGGCATAGCATTTTGTACACCAATTTGTACCCAATCCTGATACCTCTTCAGCCTCCTCATTCCTTATCCTGACTTGGTTTTTCTGGGGCAGACGGTGCGATATCCAGATCTATATTTCCACTGTCTGCCCTACAGCAATTATTTTTCATAGCTTGGTGTTTCATACAATGCCTGTCCCTGGTACAGGCTTGACATTGTTCATTAGCAGGTATTTCTAGTACCATTATTCCACAAGCACGCTGCCACTCGGATTTTCTACACAAATAGAAAAATAACTCTACATACGGGAGTTCATCCAGTTTTCCTTTTCCTTACAAAACAACATCAACTGTAAAATGGTATTATATTGTAAAGTTCCGTTTTCAGGCCATTTTTCCTGATCCTCCAATTCGTACTGTGGCCACCAAGTATTACAATAATCAATTAATTTCACTTTTCACATTTCTTGCCCAAAATTTCCCTCTCTCCAATGGGCTAATAAACATCCCAATGATGACGATCATGGGATAGACGCACCCTTTCCCAAAATCTCTTTTAACGTATCCATTACCAATATAACTTTACAAAGTAACCAAAAGCCAGGTGCCGCTTCTGCAGCACTTACCACACAAGAGTTAAATCCTAGAGTGCTGTTGCTGCAGCAACGCATACCAGACCAGACGCTGATCCTGCAGCGTATACCAGACCACTCATGCCAAACGCAAGAGTTAAATCCTAGAGTGCTGTTGTCGCAGCAACTCTTACCAGACCATTACCAGACCAGACGCTGATCCTGCAGCGTATACCAGACCACCAATGCCGAACCTGCAGAGCTTTCACTACTGTCTAACAGACGGCGTCTAGGCTTACCCCGGGAGCTCCCTGCCCAACCGAGCGTGGCTTTCGCCGTGTCTGACCGGCAGGCTTTCCAGACCAGATCGGTACCGAAAACCAGAAAGCACCTTTGCTTACCTATCCCGTGGTACGTTGTGAGCAGCGGAGGTCGGTCGTGGTCGATGGCTCCCCGAGAAACTCCTCGGTGCCGGCTGGAGCATAACTGAGACACGATCCGCCTCAGCAGTGCCCACGCCGTCCCATCTGGGTCGCCAAAATGTTAGCGTAGCAGACACATAACCACAAGGTGATTATATGAAGGTGCTTCATTCAGCGCTGGAAACCAGGGGCAGGCGCCCAAATCTGGCTTCAAGTCCTGTTACATCCCGATCGCTATTAATATCCTAAAAGTTACATATTCATTAGTATTCATTAATATTTACAATATCAGCCTCGCTTCGTATGTTAATTATTTCTCCTCCCATTCACACATGCATGGTGCTCTCTGGTGGTCGTCCAGATGAAGTAAGGAGTCATCCTCAGGGTTAAACTTTTCACCTTTTCTCTTTGGCGCATGCTCCTTTTCAGTTCTTGACTTTAATTAGTTCTTGGCTTCAGTCCTAACCCCCCTTATCCAACTTATCCTTTTTAAACAAGGCTCAAGTTGTTCCTGTTTCATTTCTCAAGGCCTGTCTTGTCTTCTCCCTCCTCCTATCATTATTTATGCCTTTCTTCATTATATACATGATAATATTTGGCTATGAATCTCTCATCCCATTACCAAGAAACGTTTCTTAACCCTAACAGGGTGTTATGTTTTGGATTTAGGATGAGACTAATGTTGATAACACACTGATGTTTTACTTGTTGCAGAGCAGTGCTGACACTGAAACATGGGATTAGAAATTAGAGAGAGACTGATTAAGCATAAATATGTAGGCAACACTCATTGCTTAATATGTGCTACATTTGTGATGTACTGTGCCTGTGCTGCGCTTAGGCCTCCAGATGAGCCCCTGGGACCCCAAGGACCAGATCAAACCAACCTTATGGTTCAGACTGTGACCAAGGGCTCAGAGAGAAGGAGGACTGTTTGTAAAAGGGCTTAGAGATAAGGAGGACTGTTTATAAAAGGATAAGATAAAGAATGTCAAACATGCAAGGCTTCAAGATAACAGGAGCCCCTCGGACCCCGAAGAACTGGGCCAAACCAACCTTGTGGCCCAGATTGTGACCAAGGGCTCAGAGAGCATGTGCAGGGAGATGAGGTGAAAAGTTCAACTCTGATGAAGACGTCTTACTTCATCCCGACGACCACCCGGATGACCGCCAGAGAGTACTATGCAAGCGCAGAAAGACTGATAAGATAATTAGCATACGAAGCAGGGCTAGGTGGAGCTAGGAAATGAATATGCATAGATGTGTTGTGAACCTTAATGCATTACATAATGCTTATGTAATATTTCAGGGGATAAAAGAGAATGCAAGTGAGCGAATTGTGGCACACGACTTTGGTGGGATTACCCCCTGTGCTGCCCAGCGCTGAATAACCATACCTACTTTACAATCTTACTGATTGTGGAGTCAGTTTTTTGCGACTCAACACTAAGCCAAGGACTTTTCAACTTCTCGCTGTCCTGCCAGCGGGCAGGCTGGGGGTGCAGCAAGAGCTGGGAGGGGACAGACCCAGGACAGCTGACCCAAACTGGCCAAAGGGCTATTCCATACCATCTGACGTCATGCTAAACAACGTATAGGGGTGGCTAGCCGGGGTGGGGGGGCCGGCTGCCCGGGGACAGGCTGGACATGGGTCAGTGGTGTTATAAGTTTACTCTCTTAAATAATTTTCCAGAGAGCTTTTAGGTCAATAAGTAAATTTATTGAATTAAGTAAGCACAGCAAGCAAAACAGCGCTGGGCGGCCGGGGAGTCTCTGCTCTACCAACGGCGCACACTTTACCCCCACTAGAGTCCTCTTTTATAGCTTGGTTCCGGGTATGTTCTGCAGCTGCGCGTACTGTTGCTAGGGGGTCGTCTCGGTCCCTCTGGTGGTCGTGAAGATGAAGGCCGTAGTCTTCCTCTGCATTGTGACTCAACTTCTTTTTCCTTGTTTGGTTAACAACTTATCAGGGAGTGGTTACACGAGGGAAAGAAGGGGGGAGGAGGGGGCTCCTCCTCCTTGCCGGACTCTTTTGTTACATTAAGTACAGTGCCTAGCCAGGTGCTTCACAGTTTCTCATCTCAGTAAGAGACCTTCACTACCCCCACTCCTCAAACAGAACTCCTTGCTCTTATAATACAAAAGACAATGAACAAACATTTATTGTATATTACAAGCGGGTGGCGAGAAACTGCACCGTGCATCACCCACACTGTATACATCATTATTATTATTTTCTGTCCCAATAAACTGTCTCTATCTCAACCCACAGGCCTCAGTTTTTCTCGTTTCTCTCCCCCATCCCAGAGGGGGGGGGAGGGTGAGCGAATGGCTGTTTTGGTGTTTAGCTGCTGGCGGGGTTAAAGCACAACAGAAGCATACATGAATTGATACAAAGGAACACTTAAATAATACAACTGGACACAAAAATATACATTTTTAGAGAAATTCACATCAGTAATTGTATATAGCTTTCTTCTGTACTAAGGGGTCCTGAAAATTTAGGACTAAAACATTAGCTCTGTAATGTAAAAGGGTTATCATGACAGTCCTCAAAGGCCACTATGTAGCACGCTGACATATTCAAGGATATCAGCTTATATTTCAGTCTGTGTATTCAAGTGTATTCAAGTTTTGAGGTCCTTTTATGATTATGCAAACATCAGAAATATAGTGTTATAATAAATGGTACTTATGAAAGCAGAGTTTTAGAGCCAATATTAAAATTTGCAGGCTCAAAACACCCACTTAATATTTAAACAAGTCTTTGATACTACTGTTTATTCAAAAATAGAAAGTGTATGCACTTACATAAAAATAACTTTTACTGTTCAACAAGCGTGCTCATGTGATTTTTATATTAGTACAAACTTAACAAACAAACAAACAAATCTACCATATGACTTTTTACAATAAATGATACCATTTCACCTTTCCCCTACTCGAGTACATTTACATTAAGGCTTTGAATCATCTGACCCACGATTTTACAACATTAAAATGAATGGGTCCACATGGACACTATTATGTCTCATTGAGACTTAGCATGAATAGAATTAAAGCTCACCACCTTGAGGAAACAGAAAGTCACATGCTCATACCTTAGCTATATTCCTTTTTGTCTCCAAACTAGAACATAAAGTTTAATAGTAACAGTATTTCATGGCAAGAAACGAGTATTATTATGAATTTAATGGCAACATCTTTGGAGAAACTTCCAGTTTTTGTTGTACAACACTGCTTTCTGGTGGTGATTCAGGCATGGGGAGTTCATTCAGTTCAACATGCTGTAAATATAGCCTCACTTTTCCCATTTAATAGTTCCGGGGCCCTACATAGAGCATACAGCTCACAAGCCTGAGCTAACCATGATGGACTCAAAGGTCCTGATTCCACAGGTTCTAGGTCCTTATTAATTATTGCATATCCTGATTTGGCCATTCTATCATATAGTACTGAACCATTTTTAATTTGCTCCCTTTTCTCTGGTCCCAGGTCTTCAATTTTGTCTGACCCATCTAGGAATTTTACTCTGGCAATTCCTACAGCCCTTGGCTACCTAGTAAGAGTGTCTTGCAGGGGGTTTATGACCTATCACTCACCCACGAATCCTATAGGAAGCACTTCGGTCCTTCACCAGCCAAGTCCCTCGTGGGAGATTGGAACCGCAGTTAGAAGACCTCCACACTTGCTTTGGAACTAAGTTCTGTCTCAGTCACACTCTTACACACACAGGCAACCGAATCCCACCCAACCAAATGGTATACGCATTAAATACTTACGACTCCATCGTCTTTGTTCGGATCTTTGCGCACAGAATTACGGGTAAAATACAATGCTGCAGCCGGCAAGGGAGCTCATAAAAAAATCAAATTCTTTGCTTGCCTTTATTCAGGTTCAGGATGGTGTTAGTCCCAACCTGACTCGAACAGGAGCCACCGAATGGTGGGGCGCCCCCTCCTAGATCAAGTCAGAATTCAGGAACCAAGACCATCCCAGACGAGCCCCCAACTGTGATAAATGATTGAGTCCCAAATAGGATTCTCATTAAAGTCAGCAATTTATTAAAGGAATAAAGGCAAGCAAACAGCGCTGGGTGCGCCGGGAGTCTCTGCTCCACCAAGACGCACACCTATTACATCAGGTGGCTGATTTTTATGCTCCTAGACTAATACATATTCATCACTATTCCTAGAAAAAGCAGGGTTATTATAATTAGTTCCCAGAATCCGAACCCTCTCCGGACGCATGTGAGTCAGTCTCTGGTGTGGTCTTTCTGGGGGTCTCTTATGCTGAAGGCTCGTAGTCTTCCTCCCAGGCTTTGTCCTTCAGTCATCCTTCTACTCCCTCTTCCTCCTTATTTGGTGGATCTCTTTGCCGGATATCAGAGGCTTGGGCAGCGTCCCATGCAAGTCAGCAGTTTCCTACAAAAACCCACCTTGGTCCTCTTATCTCCCAGATTGATTCTCAATGTTCGCCCTTTAAACCCTCTATTTACACAAATTGCTGGACCCTTCCTTTGCATGGTACAAGAACTATGTACACTAATCACTCTGTTTATCTTAAATAGAAGGTTATATTTCATCATGCGGCCCTAGCATTGTTCCATACTGACACGAATCAAATTAACACATTTCACATTTTCTTACCAATTAGTTTTATAATGATTCAAAGAACAAAGTTCCAATTTTCTTCAAGTGGTATATTCTTTATTAGCAGCGCTGGATGCACGGGGGATCATTCCACCTATCGTGCATACCAGAGCAGAAAGCTGTGCCAAACTTATACAGTGATTTCATGAGCGCCTATATATATTTATTACCTGTCCCGCCTACCCTCGCTTTCCATGCCAATTAGTCTCTTAATGCTTTACGCTTGCGCAGATCTGTTTTTAGTCCTTGAGTAGTGGTCGTTAAAGGGTGGGCGGTGGTCCCAAGGAGGAAGGCTGTGAGTCTTCCTCCCAATGTACTTTTCACCTTTAGTCCAATTTTCTGCTGAGTGGACACTTTTGGACCCCTGCTCGCCCACAGATCCTGTTTGTGCTGGTTTCATGGCTGGTATTCCTGCTGTCTCTAGTTTTATGGCCTATTCTGGCATCCCAAGGACAATGCTTCTTCTTCTTATCTGGTGTTCTGTTGTTCTGCAAATCCTGCCTAAGCATCCCACTCATTTAGGACCATCTGCGATTCCTAGTTGTTTTAACCCTTTATTCAATCCCCCCCTTTCTCTGGAACATGCAAATTCTTTTGCATCATATAGGTCTATTACCAGGTACGCAAAGAATTAAACACCTAGATGTTATATAAGTTTATAACCAGGCATGCAAAGAATTAAACATCTAAACATTAAACACACAAATATCCCTATTCCTACCAGTACAACTAAAGCTATGAATATTTGTTTCAACCATTGGAAGTTTGGTAACCAAGATGTCAATTTATTCCATATTTCATTAAAACTCCAGGACAAATTGTCCTTACTGATTTCATGCAGTATTCTGGTCTGGTCCCATATTTCCTCGAGGTCCGTGGAAATTCTTCCACTCTGGTCTACGTTAATACAGCAACTTGTGTTTATTACAGTACAGACTCCCCCTTGGGCGGCCAATAACAGATCCAAGGCTATCCGATTTTGTAACACTACTTGTGATAGACTTGATATTTCCTCTTGCTGCGCCTTTATGGCATCCAGAGTTCTGTTTTCCAGTCTCTCAATCATAGCTGAGATATTCATGATTGCTTTTTCCAATTCACTTACCCCTAACCACGGGATAAACCATCTAACAAAACTATGAAATGCTGCAGACCTTTCTATTAACGGATTAGTTGACCTCAGTCTGCGTATGTGACTCCTCAAATACCCTTGAGGGACGGTGTCATGTATTGTCATATTGGGAATCACCGCTCCCAGCGTACAAGTCCCTTTCCAGTTTTCAGGCAGTGTCTTTCGAGCAGTATCGTTACATATCCAATACCATCCTCTTCCTTCCAGTACCGGCCAACTAGTTGAATTCGCCCAACCACTGTGAGTACTAATATCCCTTGTTTGGCTGCAGGCTGTTTGGTTCCCCACATAGGTAGAGTCTATACAGTCCAGCTTTCCCATACCTTTGGGTGGATTACACCTTTGTACACAAGTGTAATATGATTCCTGCGGTATGAGACTACTTACTTTCAGTCCTAAAGTTCCTTCATCCTTTCTGTTCCAGGAAGTATTCTCCCATAAATTAGTCCATGACAAACTTGCAGGTAAGGGGATCCCAATTAGTGACACACCTTTATTCCCGTGTTCCGGCATATGAGTACATACCCAACAGTTTGTCTTATTAATGGCTTGAGATACTGTTTGTACTAATGTAAGATGCAAATTCTCATTCCAAGTTGCCCAGCCCAAGTTTGAGAACCATGCTCCCGCAACTATTATGATCTTGTAAACCTTAATTTTACTGGTCCGGTGGGAGTAGTGGTCCATGTCTTTGTTGAGGCCTTCTTCACCCTGGAGTAGTGTATCCACGCCGCTTGCTCCCGGATCTTGATAGCTGTATGTGTAATCAACAGCACTTGGTAAGGTCCTGCCCACTTCTACTCCAGGGCATTGCCTGCAAAAGTCTTTACATAAACATAGTCTCCAGGCTTGAAGGGATGGATTGGTTGGTCCAGTCCCCTAGCCCTTACCCCCAGAACATGTTTAGTTATTTGATCCAACTGCTTCCGGAGACTTATCATATAATTCCACAAATATCCCGTTCCTAATTGCGTCAAATCTTCCCCCCTAAATAGAGTCTGGTAAGGCCTCCCATATAATATTTCAAAAGGACTTAAATGCTCCTTATTCCTAGGCTTTGTTCTTATTTGGATCAAAGCTAAAGGAAGTGCCTGAGGCCAGGGTATACCTGCCTCTTGACCTATCTTTGCTATTTGTTGTTTGATGAGATGATTCATCTTTTCCACCTGCCTGCTCGTTTGAGGTCGATATGGAGTATGGAGTTGCCAATCTATCCCTAGAATTCTACTCACCTTTTGAACTACCTCTGCACAAAAGTGTGAACCCCTGTCTGAAGATATACTTGCTGGGACTCCAAATCGAGGTATTATTTCATTTAATAACACTTTCACCACTTCCCTAGACTTATTAGATCTACAAGGAAAGGCTTCCGGCCACCCTGAAAAAGTATCGATTAAGACCAATAAGTAGCGATATCCCTCCTTTCTAGGTAACTCCGAGAAATCTATTTGCCACATTTGTCCTGGGCAATTCCCTTTCCCTATCACCCCTAATTTCACTCTGTTTACAGTATTTGGATTATTATGCATACAGACATCACACTGTTGAGTTACCTGTTTGACTGTAGTATATAAATTCCTCCCTATTATTGATTGACTCAATTCCTTATAAAGTGCATCCACTCCCCAATGAGTCTTCCGATGTTCCCCCATTATCAAAAACCACATAAGGTTGGAAGGCACTATAACCCTACTATCCTCTAAATATGCCCACCCATTGTCCCTTACCTTTGCATCAGAATCTTCTATCAATTTCCTGTCTTCCTTTGAATAGCTAGGTGGTTGTTCAAAATTTAGGGTCTGTATTTTACCGTCTGGTATTATAGCCATTACTTCTGCCTCTCCCATTTCTGCAACCCTTCTTGCCTCTTGGTCTGCCAATCGATTACCAACTTCCGGATCCGCATTTCCCTTTTGATGTCCCCGGCAATGCATGATGGCCACTTCTTTTGGCTGTTTCACTGCTTCTAATAACTTCAGTATTTCATTAGTGTGTTTTATCTGCTTACCCTGGGATGTCAGCAGTCCACACTCCTTCCAAATAGCTCCATGAGCATGCACCACACCCCATTGTTTCGATGCAATCATGGACCACTGGCTCGCCAGGAGCGTTGCTAAGAAGCTGGGTTCACAACGTTAGTGACCACAATTTCTACGTCATCTTGCTCCACCAATATCGCTTGGTATTTTAAAATCCTTTGAGGGGACAACCAGTGTGCCCCTTTCTGTTCCAAGACCACCGAGACAGTATGTGATACCAGCACGGTTATCTTCTGTCCCATAGTGAATTTCCGAGCTTCCTGTATATTTACGATAACAGCAGCCACTGCTTGAAGGCAACCCAGCCAACCTTTACTCACTTCATCCAATCGCTTAGAGAAGTAGGCCACTGCCCTCCTGTAGGGACCCAACTTCTGTGCCAGCACCCCCAAAGCCATCCCTTGTCTCTCATATGAGTACAACCAAAAAGGTTTAGATATGTCCAGTAAACCCAAAGCTGGTGCTTTCATTAGTTCCAAATTTGAGCTTCTTAAAGGCAGCCCGTGCCTCCCCCGTCCAAACCAATTTTGGTTGGTTATTCTTGATGAGGTCATATAGGGGTTTTACAATTAGCCCATAATTATTAATCCATAAACGGCACCAACCTGTCATCCCTAGAAAAGTTCGTAACTCCTTGATGGTCTGTGGTTCTGGGGTACGGCAAATAGCTTCTTTCCGTTCCATTCCCAGTTCTCGTTGTCCTCCTGAAATCTCGAAACCCAGGTAAGTAACATGTTGTTTTACCAATTGAGCCTTCTGTTGAGATACTCAATATCTGCTTAAACCCAGGAAGTTTAAGAGACTTACTGTCCACAATATACATCCATCTCGGGTCTCAGTGGCTATTAACAAATCATCTACGTATTGTAACAAGGTTCCTTTTACATTTGGGCATTCCCACGCCTCCAGTTCTTTAGATAGCTGGTTTCCAAAAATAGTTGGGCTATTTTTAAATCCTTGGGGAAGTACTGTCCAAGTTAATTGCATTTTCCTTCCAGTATCTGGATTTTCCCATTCAAAGGCAAACATCTTTTGGCTGTCAGAGGCTAGGGCTAGGCAGAAGAAGGCATCCTTTAAATCCAGCACGGTAAACCAGACCTGGTTCTCCTTCAATTTAGTTAGCAGAGTATACGGGTTAGCTACCACCGGGTGTATATCCTCGGTGATTTTATTTATAGCCCTTAAATCTTGTACTAGTCTCTCCCAATTGTTCCAACAAATCTCGACCAAGCAGAGACCTCGGTGAGCCTGGCAGATACAGAAATCTGTGTATTCCCATTTGTTTTCCCAATTTATAATGCTCTTTCCTGCTGTCCTGTAGCCCCAATTACAGTCACAAAATCCTTCCCCTCTGGTATTAATCTTTGATTCAATACCGAATAAGTTGCTCCAGTATCTATTAAAAATTCTATTTCTCGTCCTGCTTTCCCTAGCTTCATTTTAACCAGTGGATCTGCTAGGGTAGAATCTCCCGGTCTACCTCATTCTCCCGTGGCTACGTTTGCTACCAATGCTTTACTGCCCTCTTGTAGCCGCGGGCATTCCATCTTCCAATGGCCCAATTCTTTACAGTATGCGCATTGGTCCAATCTTAAAGGGGGTCTCATTTCCCCCCCCCGCAAACCTCCTCGATCCTTTCCTCTCTTCACATCAC
>JAACYO010017089.1:0-14812 GCA_011074415.1 Stictonetta naevosa
GGGCCGGGAGCAGGAGAGCCGCCGGGACGCGCTGCGCACCATCTACGGCGGCGAGTTCCGCGCCAGGTGAGCAGCGGGGCCCCCCGGGGCTCACCCCGTCCTCCGCCGGGCCGGACGGAGCCGCGAGCGCTGCCGTGCCCCGGGGGGACGCCCGGAGCCAGAAACCCCAAAGCGCCGGGGCCCGGCTCCGGGAGCAACCCGGGCGGCTCTGCCGGGCGGCCGCTCCCCCCGGGCGCGGCAGGGGCCGCTCCGGACACCGGCCCCGTGACCCCGCGCTCCTCTGCCTCCCCTCAGCCGTGCCGGGACGATCCCGGCTGCGGGGACCCCCAGCAGCTCCCCGAACACGGCCGCGGCACCGCCGCCCGCACGCCCCCTCCTCGCCCGCTGGCCCCGGGGCAACGTCCCCGCCGTTACCCAGCGGCACAGCCAGGGCTCGGCCGGGGGCGCCCTGAGCTGCGGGAGGAGCTGCCGGGGGCACCGCAGCCGGGGAGCACCCCCCCGCCACGCAGATGCCCCCTGGGCAGCCCCCGCTGCCGAGGATCCGGGGACGGGGTCGCCCGTGCACCGACAGGGGCCGCAGGGGCCAGGAAGCGTTGTGGTGTCATGGCACAGCACGGTGCTGCAGGAGCAGCTTGCAGGGATGGAGGGTTTGCTACATCTGTGGGGCCAGTGGAAAAGCCCCGGTCCTTTTCCCTCTCCCTCTGTCCCCCAGAGCAGAGAGAATGTCTGGGGTGAGGGGCCCGGCTTTGCCCCCTCCCACCCTGCAGCTCCCCGCTCCCCCGTCCCTAGCTTTTCTCCCCCCCCCCCCCCCACTAGAAAACTTCTCTCTCTCTCTCTCTCTTTTATGTGCAGGACTGACACAAAGATGCCCAATTTCTCTTGCATCTTGTATGCCCTGAGGGTGACCCACCAGGCTCAGGTGCACGGGGAGTCCGTGCACTTCAAGAAGGTGAGGGAGGGCCTGGGATGGGGCTGTGCAGCAGCTCCCGCAGCCCTAGGGACGGGCTCTGCAGGAGCCCCCAGCCCTCGGCAGGACCCGGGCATGCACTGAGAGCCTGTGCCTGGGGACACGCTGATGCTTGCTACTCCTCGCAGGGGAAGAAGCGAGTGGTGGTGGCAGACCAGTACCGCAGACCCAGAACGAATGTAGAGACATCTGCACCCGCTGCCTCAGGCCAGCAGCCCAGCTCTGGTCCGCACGTGCCACTGAGCCGTGCCAAGAAGTGGTAGGACCCCCGGCACCCTGCCCATGGCTGCCCAGGGGGACCTGCCCCAGCCAAGGAAGCCTGACTCCACTCTTCCCGTAGGGCCGAGTTCATCCGTGGGAAGCACGGGGTAGAGATCGTCTCAGAACATGACCGGGCCAACGGGCAAATCCGCTTTGATGTGACACTCGGCCAGTCCCGGACGGTCACTGTCCAGGTGAAGAACCAGGGCACGGAGGCCGTGACGCTGCGTCGCTGCCACCCTCTCCGCTGTGTGCGGGAGCTCTCCTTCCTGGACGAGCAAGGGGCAACACAGGGCCAGCCCCTGCTGCTGCACCCAGGTACAGCCCCAGCCCCTGCTCGGTGTGTGGCCCCAGGAGGGGATGCAGGACGCCAGCCCCCAGCTCTCCCCTGCTTGCAGGCAGCACGTACCCCATCCAGGTGCGGTGCCTGACCAGGTACAACGGGTTCTTCCGTGCCGTGGTGGTGTTTGACTTCACCAAGGAGCCGGGCGAGTCCTTCAGCATCGGGCGCTCCGTTGCTGCCATCGCTCAGAGCCAGCTGGCCAAGGAGCTGGGGCCCTCGTCGTCCTTTGAGCCTTACCAGGCCAACCTCCAGCACCCCGTCACTGTCATCACTGAGGAGGGTGTGCCCCCCAGCAGGTACGTGGAGGGGCTGCCTGCTGCCATCCCTCATGGTGGGCCCTGGCTCTTCCCCTGGCTGGGGCAAGGCTCAGCTCATAGGGACCTGGCTTTCCAGCACCTGGGCTGTCTGTGATGGTGTTTTGTCCCCAGGAGGTGGTTGGGGACAGCGCTGGTGACTTGCCAGGGCCATGGGTGGTCACAGCCCCGGGGGGAACCCAGCCTGGCTGTCCTCTAAGCACCGCTCTCTTCTCCACCCAGCTCCCTCAAAAATGAGATGGAGAAAGAAATCCCACTGAGCACCTACCCATACCCAAAGAGCCTCAAGGAGACAATCAAGCTCGGACCCAAGACCGACCCTGCCTCCAGCTGGGTTAAGATGCAGTGAGTGCCGATGGGCAGGGGCAACGCCTCCCTGGACTGTGCATGTCCCCTCTGCTGCCCCTGCATCCTACGGGGCCATGTGGGGCACGGTGACATCCCCTGCGCTGGCCCCCAGGTCACTGCTGGAGGCACCGCTGCAGGCTGAGAATTACCAGCAGAAGTTCCAGCTGCTGCTGCACCTGGAGGAGATCCAGATGGAGGTGGACATCCGCCGCTACGACATGCAGGCGGTGACCATGGTGCAGGAAAGGTCGCTGCTGGTTCTCAACGTGAGTAGGGAGAGCTGCTGCAGCAGGAGGGGTCCGCCTGGCCGGGCAGCCCCAGGGGCTCGGGGTGGCCCTGGCATCACGCTGGCTGTTTGGTGCAGGTGCCTGGCGTGGCTGAGAACCGCCCGTCCGTGCTGAGGGGCGACCACCTCTTTGTCAGCCTGAGCAGTGAGCGGGACAGCTCCCCGCTCACCCAGTACAAGGGCTACGTGCACGACGTGGAGCTGGAGAAGGTCAGGCTGGGCTTCTCCTCCAAGTGAGTGGTGTCTGTTCCCAGCTGGGCTGGCGGGGCCCCGGCAGCCCCACTCAGCACCAAAGGCCAGGCGTCGGTGGGGAAGGGCAGGAGAGGCCGTGGGGCAGCATTCCCCGAGCCCGGCTCACACCGCTCCTTCCAGGCTAATGAAGAAGTTTGTGAATCAGCTGAAGTTCGACGTGACCTTCACCTTCAGCCGCCTGCCGCTGCAGGTCCAGCACCGGGCTGCAGCCCTGTCCATGCAGCGGGGCTTGGCCAGCCTCCTCTTCCCCTCTGCCTCCTGCAATAGGTCTCTCTTCACAGGCAACTACCAGCCCCGGTGAGTCCCTGTGCCTGGGGCCAGCTGCCCCGTGGGGAAAGGATGGGACGGGACAGGGGAACGGAGACCCAGCACACTCAGCCTCTGCTCCCACAGCTGGTATGACCGCAAGCTGCAGACGAACGAGGAGCAGTGCAGAGCCGTGACACACATTGTGACGGGGATGTCCAGGCCGGCCCCATACCTCATCTTTGGGCCTCCTGGGACTGGCAAGACAGTCACCCTGGTGGAGGCCATCAAGCAGGTGAGTGGCCAGGACCCAGGGCCAGCTCATGGCATTGCTGCTGGCCCCATGGGGCTCAGCACCTTCACCCCCTCCTCCCCACCTAGGTGTGGGCGTGCTTCAGGGATGCCCGGATCTTGGCCTGTGCCCCTTCCAACAGCGCTGCT
The DNA here is from genome assembly GCA_011074415.1 of Stictonetta naevosa. Taxonomy (NCBI): domain Eukaryota; kingdom Metazoa; phylum Chordata; class Aves; order Anseriformes; family Anatidae; genus Stictonetta; species Stictonetta naevosa. Next base: position 3,459 of record JAACYO010017089.1, read on the forward strand.
GACCTGCTGTGCCAGCGCCTCATCACGGACATTGCCCCCCGCTATGTCTACAGGATCATGGCCAGCTCCAGGAGCTACCGGGAGGTGCCTACAGAAATCAGGGTAAGTCCATGCCCCTCTGCCCAGCACCCCCCTGGCGTGGCCGGGCTGGCGGCCCCAAGGGAAGGGGCTCCCATCTAACCCACTGTTCCAGCCCTGCTGTAACTGGGACGACGAGCAGGACTGCTATGTGTACCCCAGCAAGGCGTTCCTGGGGCGCTACCGGATCATCATCACCACGCTGGTGACAGCGGGAAGGTCAGAAACCTCACAGCCCCAGGGGCTGCCTCGTGCCTGGGCCGTGAGGGGCTTCCCTGCTGGGGTGCAACGGGGGATGCAGAAAAGCCGGGCAACCCCGGGGAGGGTGATGGTGAGGGGAGGAAGGCTGGCCAGGCAGGCAGAACCACTCATGCAGCCTCACACTGCCTTTCCCCAGGTTGGCATCGGCCAACTTTCCCCCGAAGTATTTCTCCCACGTCTTCATCGACGAGTGCGGCCATGCAGTAGAGCCGGAGAGCGTGGTCGCTATTGCTGGTGAGTGGCTCCTGGGTCAGCATCACAGCCCCCGGGCTCCCCCGCTCCCTTCCCCACCCCGCAGCCAGCGCTGAGCTCCCTCTGCCCAGGCCTCCTGACTGCCATGGACCAGGAGAACAATCCCAACGGGGGGCAGCTGGTGCTGGCAGGAGACCCCCAGCAGCTGGGACCCGTCCTGAGGTCGCCGCTGGCCACGCAGCACGGCTTGGGTTAGTGAGGGCAGGGGCGGGAGCGATGCCGGCGCCTGAGCAGCACGGCGGGGAACCATGGGTGTGGCTGTGCACAGGCACCTCGCTGCTGGAGAGGCTGATGCTGCACAACACGCTGTATGAGAAGTCGAGCGATGGCTACAACCCACAGTTCGTCACCAAACTGCTCTGGAACTACAGGTGGGGACGGGGAGAGCGCGGGGCTGGGACGGGACTGCTGTAGCGCGCAGCTCAGCGCAGGATGCGTGCGTGCGCCCCACGCTCCAGCTCCTCTTCCCATGGGTGCCCCTGAGCCTCGCGGTGCCCCAGCCTGTGCGGTAGATGGGGCAAACCCATGGCCCTGGCCCCACAGTGCCCGGGGAGAGCATCGGGGCCACCCCTTGTGCACTCATTCCACCTCTCCCAGGTCCCACGAGGCCATCCTCAGGATCCCCAACGAGCTCTTCTACGACAGTGAGCTGAAGGCCTGCGAGGGTGACGAGTTTGATATTCGCAACTTCTACTGTGCCTGGGAGGAGCTTCCGAAAAAAGTAAGGGGGCACCAGGGCAGGGGCTGGGAGGAGCCCCCGAGCTGCAGCCCAGCTGACCCCAACTCTCTGTGTCCCCAGGGCTTCCCCATCATCTTCCACGGGGTCTGCGGGGAAGACCAGAGAGAAGGCAAGAGCCCCTCTTTCTTCAACACGGCTGAGATCGAGATCCTGGTCCAATACCTCAAGAAACTGCTGCAGAGCCAGGGCAAGCGAGGCTGCCCCACCATCTCGCCCAAGGAGATCGGCATCATCTCTCCCTACAGGAAGCAGGTGAGGGGCAGGCGGCAGCGGGGGGCGGTGCAGCCCCCCCACAGAGTGCTGCTGCAGTGTGCCGCACGCCTCTCTGCAGGTGGAGAAAATCCAGAAAGCCATTACCACCCACGACCCCGTCCTGAAGGCGCTGCCGGACATCAGGAAGCTGAAGGTACAGCCCCGGTGCAGCTCAGCCTGGGGGGGGGGGGCGTGTGCAGCTGGGGGAGGCAGCAGCGCCCCAGCAGCCGCTCACCCCCACCTGCCCCAGGTGGGCTCTGTGGAGGAGTTCCAGGGCCAGGAGCGCCGTGTCATCCTCATCTCCACCGTGCGCAGCTGCAGCGAGTACTTCCAACTCGACCAGACCTTCAACCTGGGCTTCCTCAAGAACCCCAAGGTACAGCACCCCCTGAGCAGCCCCCTCGGCTCCCCACTGCCTGCAGTCAGAGCTGCTGCAGGTGCAGGATGGGGCCCTGGAGCCCAGTACCAGGAGGTGCTGCTGCAGGGTGAAGCCCTTGCTCTTGTTCCCTTGTCCAGAGACTCAACGTGGCCATCACCAGGGCCAAGGCTCTGTTAATAGTGGTGGGCAACCCGGCCATCCTCAGCAAGGACCCGCACTGGCACAGGTGCGCCTCGCCTGGCTGCCCCCTTGCCGCTGCTGCTCAGGGCCAGGGCAGGGCGTGTGGCCGTGCTCACCCCTTGCTGTGCCCGCCAGGTTCCTCAGGTACTGCAAGGAGGAGGGCGGCTACACGGGTTACCCCTATGAGGAGGAGACCCCCGAGGAGGACAGCCTCGCAGCCCACCTCAACTCACTGCACCTCAGCACTTAGCAGCCAGGTACCCACGGGCTCCACGTGGGCCCTCCTTCAGGACCTCCCCACACTCCTGACCCATGGGGCTTCCCTGCAGGAAACCCCTCTCAGCAGGAACAGCCCAGCGGAGCTCCAGCAACCCTGACCTCACCCCTGGCTGCAGCAGCCTCCTCCTCGCCCCCACCATGACCCCTAGCACCCCCCAGGCACCCCACGCATCCCTGCGGAGCCGAGCGCTGGGACAGAGCCCAGGCTGTACGTGCTGGGCCCTGCTGGGGTCCCTGTGGCAGGGGAGTGGTGACTGTGGCTGCCAGCTGAGAGCCTGACCCAGACCGCAGGGCAGAGACACCCCCCCCTTGCAGAGCGGGACCACGGACCAATTTTATTTTATTTTAATCAGTTTTTGATACAGCCAAAGAAAGCCAATTGCCTTTGACTGCTCTCACCTGGCCCTCAAGCTTGGTGGTGTGCAGGCACACAAACTTGTTTCCCCGAATAAACAGTTAGAGAAAACAGTGTTGGTGTCAGTCCTGGGGGGCACAAGGGGCACGGACCAAGCCCAGCCCAGGGCCAGGAAGGACAGCCCGAAGGAGGCCATGGAAGCAGCGCTGCAGTTACTGAAATACCAGTTTGCATTTATTCTCCCAATTACACAGTTCAGTTTACTGGTGCTAAGTCCGTAGTGATTCAGCCTCGAAGGCGGCTGGACGAGGCCCTGCCCCAGCACCGGGCCCGGGATGCGCTTCTGGCAGCGGCCTGGCCCAGCTCCTCATGGCCTGGCTGTGCCCAGAGAGGGCTGAAAGCTGCCCCGGGCAAGTGCCTATAAAACCCCAGTGGGCGCCGTCCCACACACGGGCAGTGGCAGAAGGCCGGGGACCCGAGCAGACTGTGGCCGCAAGTTGTGGGGGGCAGCCAGCAGCCCCCGGGCCGCGAGCCCTGCCCAGCGCACGGCACAGGCGAAACCGGGGGGATCAGTGTAAAATGGGGCAACACAGAGCTGCCCGAACGCAGCGTGCTGCCCGCAGGGAGCGGCAGGGACTGAAGGCATTGCCCCCCCCGGCAGGGCACAGGGATGCCCGTGTACCTGGGGCAGTTCTCAGGAGGAGGGTCCGGGGCAGCTGCAGGCGGGACGAGCTCTCACTGCGGTGTCCGACCACTGCTCAGGGCAGTGCCCGCCTCGCCGGCCGGCTGCTCACAGCAGCGGGCAGCCCCTGCGCTTCTTGTTCTTCCTGACCTGCAGCCCCGCGCGGGTAGCCATCTCGAAGACCTCCCGCACGCCCTCCTTCGTCTTGGCCGAGCACTCAAGGTAGCCAAAGGCATTGATGCGGTTGGCCATGTCTCTTCCCTCCTCTGGCTTCACGGGCTCCTACACGGCATCAAAAAGAGGCTTGGGAACACCACCCGACGACAGCAGCGAGAAGCACAGCGACAGCCTGCGGGGCATACCCCCAGCGCCTGGACCAGGCGCTTCAAGAGGGAACACTGGGGGGGTGGCACAGGGAGAGGGGCCCCCAGGCCCCAGCCCCTCGCACACCACCAAGCCAGGATCCCCCAACGGCCACGCACCCGGCCCCAGCGCGTTCCCTACCTGCTTCATCTTTGCCAGCTCCCGCCGCGTGTGCTCATCGTTCCGCAGGTCCTTCTTGTTCCCCACCAGGATGATGGGCACGTTGGGGCAGAAGTGCTTCACCTCCGGGGTCCACTTCTCCGGGATGTTCTCTGCAGGAGGTGGCGTGCACCCGTTGAGCCAAGGGGCATCGGGGTGCGCAGCAGCGCGGTCCCAGCCCAGGCTGTGCCTTCCCCAAGCTCCCCAACCTCATGTGTTCCCAGCTTCTTCTCAGAGAGCACATAAAGCCAGGGGATGCAATGAGGAGACCTGGCACCCCCAAACACAACGGCATAGGGTCTCACTGGAGCTCAGGGTGGCGGCAGGGGCTCAGCCAGCAGCACCCAGCTCTGCAGGACCCCAGGTTCCCCCTCTTTCCCTGGACCCTACCTAGGCTATCTGGGCTGTCGATAGAAAAGCACATGAGAATAACGTCCGTGTCTGGGTACGAGAGGGGCCGCAGTCTGTCGTAGTCCTCCTGTCCTGCCGTGTCCCACAGCGCCAGCTCCACCTGTGGGGCAGAGGGACATGGCTCAGCAGCTCACAGACTCCACAGGCAGGCTCATCGGGCCCGGAGCAGCACTTTATCTCCCTCGGCTATAACCAGGGTCCTTCTCGAACTGGGGCAGGATCAGGGTGACCCAGAAACCCAGGAGCCACGGGGCTCCCTCCTGAGCACTGCCAGTGCAGGGAGCATCGGAGCCACCCGAACCTCACCACGCTGCAGCACCAGGTGGTGGTGGTGCGCGAGTGCACACCATCCCTGGAGCTCCTTCACCACCACCCCCTGCAGAGCCGTGAGAACAGGGGGACAGGGCCAGCTCTGGTGCCCAGCTACAGCCCTCACCTGCTTCCCGTCGACCTCGATGTCAGCAATGTAGTTCTCAAACACCGTTGGCACATAGACCTCGGGGAACTGGTCCTTGCTGAACACGATCAGCAGGCACGTCTTCCCGCAGGCACCGTCTCCCACGATCACCAGTTTCTTCCTGATGGCTGCCATCGCTGCGGGAACGGGAGGGGACGGGTGAGCAGGGCCACAGCCATGGGCAGCCTGCACACCCGGTCCCTCCTGGCCCCGACACCCCAGGGTCTCTCGTGCAGCTGCCCCAGAGAACACAGGACCGTGCACGACAGCACACCTCGGCGTAGGCAGCTTCCAGGGCAGGGGGCAGGCAGCAGGAGAGCGGCCCACAAGCACTGCAGGGCACAGTGCAGCTGGAAGCAGCCCCACATTTACACCCAGCACTGCGAGGAGCACTGCGTGCAATGGCCCAACCACTGCGAGCGGTGCAGAGGCTGCATATGTGGACCCCATGCAAAAACACCAGCTCCGCCTTACTGAGATGAGCGTCTTCCAGCCCGTAACACTGCAGAGAGCGGCTGCCCAGCCCCGGCCACCAGATCTCCCAGCTGAGTTTTCTCGCTATGCCACCAGCCCAGGCGCACGGGTTGTGTGGTGACCTCAGTCGCACACACCCTCTGGCTTTATTTTCAGATTATAAATTCTTCAGGGTGTCACCCGGGCATGCTCACTGGCTCTGAAATAATCAGCTCAGTGGCAGGAGTGCACCAAGCTGAGCTTTTGGGGCCCTGAGCAAGCCTGACCTGCGCCTGGCACCGGGCACTGGGATGGCCCTGTCCCAGCCCTGTCACAAAGGAGCCTTTGCCACCCAGCTGGGAGCTGGCGCCGGGGCAGGAGAGGCTGCCAGCCATGGCTCAGCGAGTGGAGCCAAGCTGGCTGCCTTCTACCCCTAGTGAAACAGCTGCTCCCCTGTAAGTAAGACTATGCCTCGTATCCCCGAGTTAGGGAATGCGATTACAGCTGAAGCTGGGAATGGCCCAGCAGGATGCCAGGAAATGCCTGCCCTGAAGTCTGATGGAGCAGCAGGGCTGGGATCGCACTCCTCCTCGCCCTCAGGCTGGGACCCAGCAGCCCTCTGACATCTCCAGACCCTAGAAACTTCGGTCCAGAGCCCGACCCATTTCTTAGGCACCTGCATGACACCATTACTCCTCTATCCCTGCAGGAATCCAGGGCAAGGCTCATGATGACAGCTCACGGTTTAATCCCTGGGAGGGCACGCACTGCTCTGTGCGCCGGGGAGGCTGCAGCTCACCAGAAAGCCGCTCGCAAGAGGCCGGGCATGAAGGCAGGGGCTCCTTTTGCTGCTGAGCAAGCCTGCTGCTGGATGGCAGGTGTTTGCTGGAGGTGCTGGGGTGATTCAGCTGCCGTGACCCCGCTGAAGGGACGCGTACCCCCACGGCTCAGAGCTGCCACTGCTCCCCCAGAGCACGCTCAGGATCCCGGCCATGCCCCACACTGTGCCCAGCCGGAGCCCAGCACATGAACGGCTCCTGCGAGAGAAGCTGAGAAGCCGGCGTCTCCCAGGGCGATTATACACACACCCTGCCCTGACATAAAGGAAGGAAAAGAGAAAAACACGAGTAAGGCTGCATTGTAATTAGCTGCAAGCAAGGGATTAAGAAATTAGACACTGTGGCTGACTTGCATTTCAAAGCAGGCTGCAGAGAGCTCCTCTTATCTGCACACTTAGCAGGTCACCGCCAAGCTGCCTCTGCCCCATGGAAACCTCCCAGGGCTGTGTCCCACTCCGCAGCCTCCCACAAACCCTCCCAGAGCTCAGCACCACCTCAGCTCCCGCAAACCCAGTGGGAGACAGAAAGGTTTCATCCAGATACAGGCTCTGGCCACAGCCCCTGATCTTCACATGTTAGAAGCACTTGGGCTTGCGAGGTGAAGCACAAATGTTTTGTGGCTGCAGAATGCTGTAGAGGCATTAATAAAAAGAGTAAGGCAGCACTTGTAATGTGAGGAGAGGACGAAGTGCCCTGCAGGATCCAGCAATCCTCCACCAGAGCCTCACATGTAAAATGCCCACCGCAGTGAGCAGCGCGCCCCAGCACAGAGTGAGCACGCTTGTGCACTGCCGAAGCCGAGGAAGGCACCCGAAGTGTGCAAAAGGCTCCTCCGAGGGGAGCCCCCGGTGTGGCTCACACCCCATGTCCCCCTGCCCTCCTCCTCCTCCTCCTGCCGCCCAGTGGCTCCCCAGCAGGGCCAGGGACCCCCCTCCCTGGCTGCACGCATGGGCAACCAGCCAGGGAGGGCACCAGGAGGAGGCACCACGTTTGAGGATGGAGCCAGGGAAGGGCTGGAGCAGTCTGCTGTCTCCTGCCCTTGGGGAGGGGGACTCCAGGGTGGCATATCCCTTGGGATATGAGAAATGCATCACCCCTGTTGCAAACCATCCTTCTCATCTGGGTAAAGACACATCCGCTCACCTGCCACCATCTCCACAGCACAGGAAAAGGAAAGCTCGTGGGCAAAAATATCTACTAGAAAATGCCTTTGCCCACAGCAAAATGTGATTTGCTGCTTTGCTATTCTGCACCTCAGAGTGATGGAGGAAGAAAGGTGCTGTGGGAAGCACTGGTATCTACTCAGCACAAGGCAGCGGGAGACACATCTGCATCACAGGGAACAGAGAACGGCAGCGGAGGCAGGTAGCCCGTGTCCAGACAGGGAGACAAGGTCTGCCCGTGCCAAGCCCACGGGATATCTGACCTGAGATATGATCTGCGCACAGCCACAAGGTGTGCTGGGGGCTGCCAGCTTCCAGCGGAGAGGGGCTGCACAGCCCAGCCCACTCCCACGGCCCCCAGCAGGAGCTAACAGGGACGGGGACAGGGCCGGCACCCACACTGAGCAGGGGGGCCCCAGCAGCGCCTTGAGCCCTGCCCGCGGATGACTCACAGGGCAGAGGCACCGACACGCCCAAAATCTCAGCACAACTCATTCCATTACTCAGCCGAGTGGCCCAGAAATAGCCCATTGCTAACGCGAGGCCAGCCTCCAAAGGGAGGGCAGGAAGAGGCCGAGAAGATTTTGAACTCTTCTACCATTAACCACCCGGAGTCCCTGCGAGGGCTGCTGCCTGGCCACAGCCGCAGCGAGCCCGGCACATGCAGCGCCCAGGGGCACAGCAGGAGCAGCACCGTGGGTGCCTCACTTCAGACGCCTCGTGCTCCTCCACGGAGCGAATGAAACAGAGCGGCACCTGCCTGCCAGCACCCAGCGCTGAGCAGCACCGACCGAGCCTTTGCAGGGCACCGCCGGGGCTGCAGCTGACTGCCATGGGTCAGCACAGCCCAGCCCTGAACGGACAGCACCTCCAGCAAGCCAAGAAATTGCAAAACGAAACAAAATTGCTCTGTTCCATCTTCCAAGCAGCTATTCTAAAGTCATCATCATAAAAATAGCAAGGGCTTGGGCACAGCCGTTACGTGATCAGCCTCTCCTGAGCCTCATGCCTCAAAAAGCAAAGTTCCTGCTGAGCAGGAAATGGGGAATTCCTCTGGAGCAGGATGCATCTTTCATCTAGTTTCTGTTACTGATCTCAGGAAATGGCAGAGGGAGACATTAACGCTTTGAAGAAGGCATCAGACCTTCGCAGGGACACCCAGTGCTGCCCACGGCAGGGGTGGCCCCGGCCCCGCTCTGCAGCCCTCCTCACCTGGGACCAGCAGCGGCGAGCAGGGCAAGGCATCAGGCAGCACTCGCACGGCTGCCAGCCTCTCCTGGCAGAAGACAGAGAACAGGCAGGAGGACAGGCAGGAGGACAGGCCTGGGGCTTGCGGCCACATCCTGCTGCGGCAGTTTGCCGAGCTGTCAAAAGACAACTCCCTACAGGCTTCCTGACAGACTGTACAAAATATTTCTCTGCCTCTGGCACCTCTTCAGTCACTCCTCTAGAACTAGGGGCTACTGAAACACTCAGCACCACCATTCAGACCCCGGCACTTCAGACACTGAGTTCACTACGTCCCCAAAGCCATGGAGCTCACAGCTGGAGGGGGAGGCCAAGGGCCCGGCTCCTGCGGCCCCAGGCAGTGCTGTGGCCCCGGGCCCTCCCCCAGCGCTACAGGAGGAAACCGAGCCTTTGTAGGGACCGAGATAGGCTTCCGTCCACTCGGCCTTGCTGTGTCTTCAGCTTCTGCTAAACTTCCAGAGGTTTAACAAACAACAGTGTCCTGGGTACTCAGGCATCCTGGGTACTCAGACTGTTTTGATTTAACTTCTGCTTGGGAAGGAGCCGAGCTAATTGCAACACAAACCAGGTTCAAGGCTAAAATATTCACGTGGAATTTAACTGGGTTTCAAATCCCCCAAAGCACAGGCCTTCAGCTCAGGCAGTGCAACCCGTAACGCAGACGAGATCCAAGGGAGCTCACGGCACCCAGAGAGCACGAAACACTAGCAGGAAACACAAACAAGGTTTTCTACCCAGAGCAGCTGAGGACAGGCTGTCTCCACTTCTAAACATGGTTTTGTGTGTGCAAAGGGCTGCTGCCACAGCCCGAAACGTGCCAGGCGAGGGCACATCAGGACAGGCCCCCGCTTTCAGGACAGGACAGGAGCCGCTTTTGGGCAGGTGCGGGTCGGTGCTGGTGCTGCTGGAGCCTGATGGGGCCAGGGCTGGCAGCAGCACCCCCAGAAACCCCGGCAGAGGAGAGGCTCCCGCCCCACCAACCAGTTGCACGCAGCTCTGTGACAGCAAAGCAGGGAGCCTCACAAGAGCGTTTCATGGCTACTGCTGGCCCCGAAGCTAAAATCATTCCAAGGGGACTGAAGGCATCTGGGGACAACGGCAGGGGTACGCAGCTTTGTGCATGAATCACCAGCAGCAAGTCCCATAGCAACGGACAAGTTCCCGGCTCAGCTATCAGGGGGATTCTTAAACAGAAGCAGAAAACCATTCCAACAGCTGGAAGGGAAGAGCAGTGCCAAAGTGAAACACCATGGCAGGGAAGATCTGCTCTGAGCTCCTGGGCATAGCTCGGTCAATAAACCCTGAGTGCTTGTGCTATGTGGGAAAACTTATGCCTGCTGCTCGCTGCTGCCAGGGAGAAACGCCACGGAGCACACAGCTCCCTCGTCAACCCCCTCCAGCCCCTTGGAGCAGCAGAGCCCCTACTGTGCCAGCCGGGACCCCATGGGATTATTGCCCAGCAAATCGCACACGGCTTGTTTTGCAGGGCTGGCAGTTTGTGTGCAGATACTCAGAAATCAACACATTATACAAACAGGAACAAGGAGTCTTATTGTAATTAACTTAAATGTCTTCTGTCTCATGATGACACCCAAGGAAGCGAGAGCAGGATGACCACTCCTGGAGCAGTGAATACACCACATGTTCACAGAATCTCTGAAACGAAGCTCACGGTTCTGACTTCAGGACAACAGCCATGGACTTCAGACTTGTATGCACCACTGGGCTAAAGATGGGAGGCTAACTTTTTATGTATTGCTGCTGAACTACAGCTACCTCATGTATTTTATTTTAATTGGACATACTGAAAACAATACAAGCAAAGTATGTGGCACAGCAGGAGGAAGCAGCAAGGAACACCCCTCAGTGAGCCGAGGTGGCAGCGAGCCCTCCTCCTTCCCACTTTGGGCTCCGTCTGGTGTCTGTTCACCTCCTGCCCTCACCTCCTTCCCCAGGGGACATCCTACCATGTGTGGTCTTACTGCACCTCCCGCCAAGGGCCAGCCTTCCCCAGCTCACAGCAGCACGAGGACCTTGCTGAAAGCTTCGGTGCCCCAGTCTGAGAGGATGCCCGGAGTGGCGCAGTGCCTCATAGCCACTGCCCCAGGGCCAGCCACTATTTGCTAACACCTTCCTTACTTTCCATGTCCATGGGCCTCCCCAGTGCAAACTGCAGGCCACCAGGTAAGGCCGGTTAAACACCCCGGATAACCTGTTGGCAGGCAGTGACTTGGCTCCTTCTCCACTTGGAAAAGCATTTCCCTGCAGACACCGAGGTTGTCAGGAATGCGGGCTCAGTTTAAGGCGTGCAGTTAGCCCTGCTACCTGCAGCTAAGAAGGAAGAGCCAAAGGCGCGCTGAAACGGCCGGGACACCCGAAGGCGCTTGGAGGAAGGCAAAGGGGGAGCAGAGCTGCCTGCAGAGGCGCCCAGGGCTTGACCAAAGCTCGGTGGACTCCGGGGGGGCCCGGCCCGGGCGGGGGGGGCGCGGGACGGGCGGGGGGGCCGCCGTGCGCTGGGGCAGCGGCGCGCTCATGCTTTTGGAATGCGCCCCTGCTTCTAAGACATTACACAGCTGTCCGCCCCCCCCGCCGTATAAATGTTTAACACCGAGCTCCGAGGCGAGCAGAGCCAACTTTGTCCCTTTTTCTGGAGCAGGCACAGCGGGGCCGGGGCCGTTCGCCCCCTCGGGCCTCGCCGCTGCCCGGGGCAGCCCCGGGGACCCCCCGAGCCCGGCCCCTCCCCGCTCCCAGCTGCCCTCCCAGCGCTGCCCCCCCCCGTGCCGGTAAGCCCCGACCCCCGCCAA
>JAACYO010017107.1:0-17877 GCA_011074415.1 Stictonetta naevosa
GAGGGGCCCGGGGGCGGTGGAGAGCGGCGTGGCGAGGCCCGCGGGCCGCTCTCAGCCGGGGTGGGCGCGCTGCGGGGGAGCCGGGCCGGCGGCCGCGCGGAGGGGGGGCCGCTCGTCTCGGGCACCGGGAGCGGCTCCGGGGAAGCCCCCGGGGGCTCCCGGCGGCCCCGAAGCGCTGCGGGTTTGCCAGGCGCCGGCGGCCGGGGGTGGGTGCTGCTGGCTGAGCGGTTCCCCGCTGCTCTCTTCCCACGTGCATGGGGAACAAAAGGAGCCGAGAGCTGCGTTGCAGGGCCGTCCAGGTGTTGTGCGGCGGAGCTGTGTGTCTCGGCATGAGTCCCGAACCGTGCTTTGTGGTGATTTCCCGTGGCGAAGCAGCCAGTGGAGGCAGTAGGCTGTCTGAGCTCACTGTTGCACGTGAGGCCCTGTAGTCCCAGCACGCAGCACAGCTGTGCATCAGAGAAGGCTCCTGCCGCCTCCTCCTCTTCCTCCTCCTCATCCTCCTCCACTCTCCTGTCCTCCCAAGGGAGGGTTTGGCTGCAGCTGTGTTCATGCTCCGACAGACACACCTCAGTCTCCGTCGCCCTTGCAGCGCTGAGCACAGCTGGCACTCACCTCCCCTCCAGGGTGCTGCTGCAGGAATGCCTTTGACCCCTTGGCAGCCCGATACCTGGCCTTGTTGCTAAAGGGCTGGAGGTGGATGCGTGCCCAAGGAGGGAACAGATGTCCTACGTGCAAATGCCAGTACCTGGTGGCAGTACCTGGCCCCCTTTGTTTTCAGGGAGACAGAAAATAGGGCTTGGAGACTTGCAGGTGGGGAATTGCTGGTGGTATCCAAGGAGGCTGCGTTGGGAATAGTGTTAAAAGGGGAGAATTAATCTTTCCCCTTGCAATTTGCAGGGAGTAGCAAGGGGAAGGTGTTGGCACAGACCTGGGGAAGGTTTACAGTACATAAACGTACATTAAGCATCACCTGGACTCCAGGGGTGGGGAAACTGCCAAGTTCAACCCTGCCCTTCTGTCTTCATTTCCCTTTTTCCCCTTCTGTTAAATACGTTCATGCTGGGTGCTGGACCCACTCATCCTGGAAGCAAGGGAGGCTTCGGCCCTTGGCTGAAGGAGGAGCAAACTCAGTCCCTCTTGTTCTGAGGTGTTTGCTCTTGTGACCACGTTTCCTGACCCCTGGTTTTACCTTGGAGTTCCTGTGCTGGGTATCTGCTCAGGTCTGTGTGCCACCTGGTTTTAACACAGCCTTGGGGCCCTGAGGTTATTCCAGTGTTTCTGTCCATTTCAGCCAGAAGTGGAGGGAGGAAGTAAACAGCCAAGAGCAGTTGAATTGAGATTAGCCCTTTGATCTGTTTCTGATGAATTGCTCTGCTTATCACAGTTCATTGAGGGATTTTTTTTTTCTGTCCTTTTTGCAGAGGTTGACTTGTAGAAGCATAAAGCTTGTTTCAGCTCTGCATGTAGCAGGAGCTTCCTGGCCAGGGGCCCAGGCCAGGTGAGTGAGTACTCACTGAGCTCTTGAACTCTCTGAGAAGATGTAGGGCTGGAGACTGCATTTTCCTGACTCCCAGGTCAGGATTAAGTTGTAGTCCTGGAGTGGGATGGAGGGAAGCCAGCTGGGCTCAGACAGGATGAGTAAGGAATGCCGTATTCACTTGGTTACTTTGGAAACTGGTGACACCTCCTCTGTAGCCATGCTGACTTCAGGTGAGCCCTGTGGCTAGGAGCAGCATTGCTGCTTCCCTGGCTTGCTCTGCAGTCTGGCACTGGGTTAAGAAGTTGCACACACAAATTTGTTTACCTGGACTTAATTGGACTGCGTTTGTGGAGTCTGCCTACATTTCCGAGAGGCCCCAGCCTGTGTGGAGGCCTTAAATAGTGTCTTTCTAGTGGCAACAGGTCAGATATTTTTGATGTTTCAATTTCTAACACACCGATAGGGATGCTTTTCTGTGTGCAAATCCGTGTGGCTGAGCCGGCTGTCAGGTCACAGCTGGAAAGGACCGGTCCTGTTTCATCCTCTGTTTTCATAGGTAGATGTTCCTGCTGCTTCCCTTGTGTTTGCCCCAGTGCTTCTCTGATCCCCTTGTGGAGGCAACAGCCAGGTTGCATTTGGGTAGAATGTTAAACAGGCTGAAAACTGAAACAGCAAAAGAAGTGAGTTGTTTTTGCAGGGGTAGTGAGTTAAGTCGGCTCAGATCAGGACCATCTCAGCTACAGAGCTGTCACAAGAGATGAAGCAAAAGGGTGGGAGCAGCAGTGGAGGAGGTCTGCACATCCCCAGCTGGCAGAGGGAGCTGCTTGGTTCTCAGCTCTGTTCAAATACGCCTGTGGTCAGCAGGAGCAGAGCAGCCACCTAGAAAGTCTGTGCTTGGGAGCGGGAGGCTTGGCTGCTTTGTCCTGGGGCCAGATGACACAGATGCTGGTGGCTTGTGTCCTGCATGGGTGGGTGCACTGTAGGTGCCTCGATGGGCAGAACACTTGCTATTGTAATAAGGTTGTCTGATCTTGCGAGATCCAAATCCAGAGGCGATGTGACTTGCAAATCAGGGAGTGGGTGTCATTTGCAAATTCCCTGCAGCAGGGCAGGGTGCTGTTGGGATGTGAAATGTGACTTGTTTTAAGGTATAAATGAGCCTCCCATCCCCCATCAGCTTGCCTTTCCTCCTTCAGTCCCCCGCACTAATTGTCTGCTCTGTTACAGGTCCTGATTCCAGTCTGTTATTCTGTGTGTAAATCACTGTGTTTGAAGGTGAGTTCAGATCAAGATCAGATGTGAGTTTCAAGGCCAGTGGTTATTCTGGAGTAATCTCTTGGTAAACAGTTTTTCTAGAATGAGAGAGCCTGTCCTGGCTTAGTTGGATTAGTTTTAAAGGATATTAAACAATAAGAAAACAATGCCCTTTTATTGCAGTCTGAGAGTCTGTGTCTGAAGCTCTTCAGAAACAGCTTTTCCAGAGTAGCTGGGTACAAACAAGCCACTGGACCTGCTTACTGGTGTGCAGCAGTCAGCACTGCTTACATTGCCTCTGCAGTTGTGTCTGGGAGATAAGTAATAGCTTTTTGCTAATGGGTCTCATGTCAACAAGGGTGATTTAACAGGGAAGACGGCAGTGCATTAGTTGCTATGACTCAGGCTCACTCAGCCTTGTACTGATCATTTATTGGCTTGTAAATTAAACTGAAGATGTTGTGTCCCATCAGTGCTGGCATGCTGAGGATTCTAAAAAGGGGCTCTTTCAGTAGAGTTGTCTCTGAAATCTTTAAATTACTGTCTCAGGAGTCAGGCTATGCAGGCTGTAACCCCAGCTCTTACGGCAATGACTCCAGTCAAGCTGACATGGCTCCTGTCAAAATCGTGGCATGACTCTGATGACTTATTGAGCTCTAGTGGCATCGTCCAAAATACCATCAGCCTGTGCCTGTCAGTGCAGCATCTCCATTTGAATCCTCATATTCTGAGCAAGGAGCAGGCCCCTCAAGTTTATATCCTACAGGGAAAAGGTGCTATCCAAAAGATCTCAGTGGGCGAGGAAATAGGTGTTGGCTGCTGCCAATCTACCTTGTGTTTTGTGTGCACTAAAGGTACACAGGGCAGTTAAAACAGCTTGGCTCGTGCTTGTGTATGTATATCAGACTGTCCTGTATAGAACAGCAAAGTCAGGAAAGATTTTCCATGCTGAAGATACTGGTATTACAACAACCACAGACATTTCAGGATCAATGCTGGTTAGTCCCACAATAGTGACAATGCTGCTCTGTCCCTTGCCTCACCTGCATGGAGTCCATTTGGGGTTGTTTTCTACTTGCAGGTCATCTGTGCAGCTGGGTTTGAGCTCTCTAAGGAAGGTCAGAAGTTCACATATACATTAAATGCAGCTTTGCAGTGGCTCCATGAGCCCTGTTCAAATCCATTCTCAGTGATGGTTGGTTTCCCTTGCAGAGACAGAGAGAGCAGAATGTGTGAAGGGCCATCCAAGATTTCTGGGCCCATTCCTCCAGACCCTACACTCTTTCCAAACTGCTATAGACGCCCTTTTTCAGGTGAGTCCTCAAGTGCTATGTGATGGATGTGCATTTTTGGACTTCAGCATGATGCAGCCAGCCCATTTTCTGTCCTTATTCTTTGTTGTGCTCAATAGTCATGGCCTCTAACCCACACCAATGCAGGGTGCTTCTGCTGCCTCACCAGTGAAAGTGAGGTGCTCTGAACAGCTGGTTGAAAGATGGGAGAACATGAGGCAGAGGTGGAGGGGGACCTTCAGCATTGCTTGCAGGCTGCAGTTGAAGAAAAACATGAGGTAAAATCCTGATAATCTGCTTCTCTCCTTCCCTCTCTTTCTTCTTTCTCTGTAGCTCGAGGGAGGCTGGAAGGAAATGCTCAGATACTGGATTTTAACTCTGCCCCCCTGGACCTACCTCCCAACTCACATCATGCTTTGAGCAGTGCCCGCCAGCTCCAGCCAGCCCCTCGCATTCGGCCCAGCGGAAAGGACTTTCTGGAGAAGGGACAGAAGGGGACGCTCAGTCTCCTGCTGCAGCTCGAGGGGCTCTCTCTTGGTGGGGGGCTGCCAGTGAAGAGTAAGTACAGCTGAGCCCTTGCTGCATTTGGAGCCAGGGATGATGCACCAGGGATTTGGGTGGATTCCTCAGCTCTGCTGCCCAAGGAGAGCTCGAGCTTCACAGGGCCAGTCACCTTATCTCCTGTCTTTGCCCTGCATGCCTGCAGGCTGGCAGTGGTGTCCCTGGACCATTGCCTGTGCTGCTGTGGCCTCCCTCAGTCCAGCCGGGCCAAGGTCTGCAGTGGGAAGAAGCACTGCAAAATGACACTGTTTAATTTGGACTGAGCAGCCAGTCATGGATGAGAGACTGCTGAGAGGTGCTAGAAATAAATCCATACTTTCTAGTTTATTACTAGTGAACTTATCTACTAGTTTGCTACTAGCTGTTTTTGAAATCTGAATGTATAGAGCATGTTTAACCCAGGGAATTCCTTGTTACTGAAGCTAGGTAGGATTCAGGAAGATGGTTCATACATGTGGCTACTGAGGACACCTTTGCAAAAGGTGTTCCCTTCTCCAGGGAAGACACCTAGAGTAAATTCAGAGCTCCAGAAAGGAGGTAAAGCTGAGCACTGGCTGTCACTTCATTGGCTTCGTGTCCTGGTGCTGCCCCAAGCTCTACCTGGTGCCAGCGTGGTGTTTGCCAGCTGGTGGCTACCGCAAGAGCTGTGCCAAAACAGGAGGGGAATGCAAGAGGATTTGGTTGGGCCAGCTGAGATCTTCCCAGAACAGGGTCAGCACAGGAGTGTGTGTCTAACATTGGAAAAATGCACAGATTGTCTAGTCTGCAGGAAAGGGGAGAGCTTGTTATTTCTGTGGGCAGCTTTGGAGATGGAGCTGTCAGCTCTGGTGCCATGCTCCAAGAGTCCATATCCATTGGCAGTGTTTGAGGGCTGAAGGCTGCATCTCCCCTTGCTGTGCAGGGAAAGAGTCCAAGGACCACGAGAAGGAAAATGTGAGGCGAATAAAGGAGATTCAGAAGAAGTGCAAAGAGAAGGAGCGAGCCCGGGAGCACAGCCAGCCCAAGCCTGTGAAAGCTCTGTGGAAGTCCCAGAAATATGAGAATGTGGAGTCAAAGGTGAAGGCCAGACTGCAGGTGGGTACCCACTGAGCTCTTGAACTCTCCTGGCCTGGGATGCAGAGGAAAATTTCATCACACCCACTGACTGTTTGGCCCTTCTGTTGTAGAGATCTAAAGGCGATTCCTGGGGCAGCCCTGATAACATATCCCTGTCTTGAGGTGCATCCAGCTGGCTTTTCAGCATTACAGTGTTTGGGGCAACTCTTGTCTGGGGGTTATGCCAGGAAGATGTGGTATTCTGCCCCAAAGATCATTGTTCTCACCGTTTCTGCATGGAACTGAGAAGGAACAGAGAAGGAGAGGTCAGCCTTCAGGCTGCTGCAAACTTGGGTCCGGCTCTTTAGGATCCTTTGGATCCACAGCAGGCCATATCTCCACATTATTCTTCAAGTGCTTGTCCTGGTGAATAACCACTGAGGAGTGGGGGCACGCAGACATCTACCAGGCAGCCAAGGTGGAGGTCTCCTGGCTCCAGTGCAACCAGTGGGGGTGTATGCACTTCCTGGCCTCTGTGCATGTGCTTGTGTTAGGAGAGGTGTGGGGCTCTGCCGTGTTTCCTCAGGTTTATCAGCCGTGTAGCTGAGCTGAAACATTCATAGCTTCTCTTCTGAGTAGCTGTCTGGTTTTGTGTCGTTTTGCTTTTGGCTTCTTTCTTTTTCTTCCAATGGATATTTTTTTCTCCCCTGGTGAATACCTGGTGTTTAAATGGTGCCTCTGTTGGAGGGACTTCCAAAACCCACCGAAGTGCCTCACCAAAGAAGCTGGGTAACGCCTCAAGCACCACCACTTATGCAAGCCCTTTCTCGGTGCTCCATTGCTGAGCTGGAGCCTTTAGGTTCCTCCTAATCTCTGCATTGCTTCCCTCCAGTCTGCGGCCCTTGAGCCAACTTTTGATTCATCATATGTATTGATAAGAACTACAAAAATTGGCAAGATGCCTTCCAGGCTAGTGGTTCCAAACATTATATCCCCTCTTTCTGGTGTGCTGCCAACCTTCTTTCTGATATCTGTGACTATCGTAAGGTCACCTGCTTGTCACAGAGTTGACTTGCAGTTTTCAGGGTCTGTTTGTGAACTACCTCGGACTGACTTGTCACAAACTGCCTGTTAGACATCAGACAGTGTCACCTTGTTCTGAAGCTAGCCAATGCCTCTGACGATGCCTCCCAGATGCAATTCCACCCTCCCCAAACTGCCAGACTCCCTTGCTCTTCACTCCTCTTTCTGTCCAACATAGGACAACCACATATTCAGGGTGCAAAACGGAGCAGCACTTGAGAACAGCATCTAATTTGTGTGTCTGCCAGCTTCATGCCCCCCTGTGTCATTTCATTAAAGCTTGCCATAGCAGGTCTCTGCAGTATTCTCTGGATTTATGGAGGTGGGATGTCTTCTTCTGGGAGCTCAACTTCTCTACTGCTGCCAACAAGGGAGACTGGCACGTGTCTCTCTCATGGTTTTGACTGGGATAGAGTTAATTTTCTTCATAGAGGCTTGTATGATGCTATGTTTTGGATTTTTGGTGAAAATTGTGGTTATAGCACACCAATGCTTTTAGCTACTGCTGAGCAGTGCTTATACAGAGACTTTTGTGCTTCTTACGCTACCTGCCCAGCCAGGAGGCTGGGGTGCACCAGAAGCTGAGAGGGGACACAGCCAGGACAGCTGACCCCAGCTGGCCAAAGGGATGTCCCACACCATGTGGCATCATGATCAGCAATAAAAGCTGGGATGAAGAAGGAGGAAGGGGGCGTGATGGTGTTTTTCTTCCCAAGAAAACAATGTGTGATGATCCCTGCTTTACTGGAAGTGGCTAAACACCTGCCTGCCGATGGGAAGTAGCAAATTAATTCCTTGTTTTGCTTTGCTTGCATGTGTAGCTTTTGCTTTACCTAGTAAACCGTCTTTATCTCAACCCATGAGTTCTTGCACTTTTACCATTCCAGCTCTTTCCTCCATCCCACCTGGGCAGAAGTGAGCAACTGGCTGTGTGGTCCTTAGCTGCCTGCCAGGGTTAAACCACAGCTCCGTATTTCAACTCGCAGCACACTTACTCCGCTCTGGAATTTGCACTTTTCACAGAAAGATTTCTGCTTTCTAAGGAGTCATGATCATTGTCAGTTTGGACTGTCCATCCATTTAGATTGTCCCTCACTCTGGTAGGTATCTCTATAGGGTTATCTGTCTGGTGTTGCTTTCCTTTCATGCCTACAGGATTATTCACTGAAGAGGGACTCTCTGGTCAATGCTACATATGCTTGTGATCTGCATGTATGTTTCTGCAGGCCTTTTATCTTTTTTTTAGTGTTCCTTACGAAGTTCAGTTGCCAGGTCTGGATTTGTTGCCATAAGCAGTCTGGTTTGGCCTTTGCTGGCTGTGATTCGTGTACGGATTGCCTTCTCCCAAGAGCTTCTGCCAAACTGTGGAAGGAAGAGCATGTTGTCAGTTGTCAACTGAAAACTCATGGCTGAAGCTTGAGGTCGACGATGCAAACTTTGCCCGGTGGGTTTCTCTTTGCTCCAGCATCCCTCCAGTAGTCTGTCTCTTCTTGCCTTTCCCAGGAGAGCTCCCCGCCTCCAAATCCAGAGACTTTGAACTTCCTGAGGGCATATTCTCGCTGTGGCCCTGGGATCAAGCCATGCAGACCACTTTCCCCAAACCCTGCCAGAATGAAAGCAGGTGCAGGCACAGAGGCTCCAGAGGCACTAGGTGCTGAAACCAAGGTGAGTTGCGAGCTACCTATGGGCTCCCAGGGGTTTCTGTCACTTGTGCATTGCTCCTGCTTTGTACACTTCATGTGGGGTCAGCTTTAGGACTTCAAAAAGGCGTTTTTTAGGTTTTTCTTTTTTTTTGGTGCCTGCCTTCTCAAAGCATGGCCGTAGCTACTGCCTGTCCATGGCTCTGACTCCTGAGATGGCACAGGCTGAGGGTGCGTCCATCCTGCTGTAGCACACCTGTAGTTTAGCATCTCATGCAAGTACCTGTTTGCTTTCTCCCTTATGGGGACAAGGGCAGTTGCCTGTGTGTGCTAAGCAAGCTCCTGCTGCCTCCCCCTTTCTCCTTTCAGATCCAGGTGGAGGGCAGTAGCATTGACTTCATTAAGCACAACGCCCGCAATGCCAAGCGGGCCCCGCTGCGGCGCTCCCAGTCCCTGCAGGCGATGGCTGAGCTGCTGGAACAGAGGCACCGGGAGCAGGAGGAGTACAACACCAAGCAAAAGGGCCACGTCCCCCAGTAGTATGTATGCCCCTGTCTGGTCCATGAGACTTCCTGCCATGAGCCCACCTCCCTTCACTACATCCCCCAACTTCTGTGTGGACAGAGGCACAGGGACCACCCATATGCTGGCAGTGCAATTGATTGTGGCCTGGGGGAATAAATGCAAAACGTGCTGAATTCTTCATTTAACAAGGATCCCGTGGCCGATGTGACTGGGCTTGAAAAGAATTTTGTCTCCTTCTTTCTTGCTGGCCACTATTACAATGATGCTAACTTGGATGCTCTGTGTGCTCTGAGGAATGTGCTCCTGCCCCTTTGCAGGCCTTGCTTCACGTGATCTTCAGTGTTAAAAGGCTTGTTTTCAGAAGCAGATAGCTTGGTTTGCTTTGCAAGCATTCATCCTGCCTTGGACCCAGAGTCTGAGGAGCATCCAACCAGTGACTTGCATTTTAAGGTTCTGAGTGAAAAGCAGTTGTGAGGCCCCCAGCAGCTCCTGGGTGACCCTTTTCTAGGACTGGCCACTGTATGAGTTCTTTGGCTGTTTGCTGTCTGCCCTTCTCTGCCAGCATCCACTTTGTCCAGCTTCATTCCATCATCGGCCCATGGATGTTTTTGAGAGGACTCCATGTTCTGGACCAGAAGCAAGGAGCAGGAGCCCTGAGCATACGCCAGCAGATGGGTGGGGGTGCTGCCAGCCTTGGCTTCTGTAGTCCTCTGGCAGTACCACGGGGACCAGCGGGGCTCAAACGGCTCGATTCTTGGGCAATCGTTCTTGCCAGATGTGCTGACGTGGGCTTTCATTTGCCTTGACAGCCTGCTGGAGAGGAAGGAGCTGTGGCGCAGACAGATGGAGGAGCAGCTGCGAAGCCTGCCAGACCCTGACACGCCACCTGGTCATACCATGATGCCGGAGGGCCAGCGGCTGGAGACGCTCAGCAATCTGAAGCAGAGTAAGAGGAAAAGAAGCAGGGATTGCAGCTCAGAAAAATAGTTAGGATTAGGGGAAAGCAGAGTTCTGGGGCACTGGCTTGCCACCTGATTTCCTGCCAGTTGGAGAGAGGCTGAAATAAGGCACATTTCTGGGATAGTGCAGGAATCACTGCACTTGATCTGTGTGTGTGGAAGGAGCAATCTCCTTCAGCTTGGTGGGAAATGCAGGTTACAAGGCTGGCTCCCTGGAGCAGGCTTGGCCCAGGGGACCTGAGCTTAGGGTTACTATTACTGTTAAAATGAAAGAATGGTTTTGGTTGGAAGGGACCTTCAGAGGTCTCTAGTCCAACCCTTGCTCAAAGCAGAGGTTTCTCAGAACTGTGGCTTTGGTCCTCGTCCAGTTGTTTTTTGAATCCAGGGATGGGTATTCTCTCAGGGTCCTTGTTCCACTGCTGCCACCGTTTCATGACTGAAAATGAGGGTATAGTGTTAGGAAAAAGACGAATTCCTTTCCTTTTCCACTCATCCAGATCTATTTTTTTTCCCTCCAGCCCAAGAGCAGTTGATAAAGGACCTGGTGATGCTGCCAATGCGTGCGGACACCCTCAGCATTCAGAAGAGGCGGATAGAGCTTGAAAGGAAGCTCTCCCAGATAGAGGAGGCCCTCAAAATTTTTTCAAGGCCCAAGGTCTTCATCAAGCTGGACTCCTGAGCTGTTGGGGCTAGGTGTGTTGTGCTGCTCTGCGCAAGCATCCTTCGTCCCTGGGAAGGGCTGAGAGTTTGGGAGGGAAGGAGAAGAACACAGGTTCAGGACTTTGGGCCCATGGGGGTGCCCATACTGTGTTGAAATGCAGTTGGCACCTCTTGCTCTTGCTTCCAGTGCTGTGTCTGATCCAGGAAAAAGGGAGGAAGATGAGCTGATTTGCTCTGTTGTGCAGCATGGAGCAACAGCTGCCTCTGTGCTGCTTGACTTCTCACAGAGATCAGCTGTCTTCTCTGAATCCATGGCACAGATCTCATCACCTCTTACTTTCCCATTTCTATAAACTCACAGGAGGTCTCCCGTGCTGCTGCCTCTGCAGTTTCTTGTCCCTCTCTTCTTCTGAGGTCATGGCTCATTCTGGGCACTTGCAGAGCCTTGCACTGCGTGGCTGCCATGTGTGCCCTGGGCCTCTGCGCTGACCCATCCCCAGCACGCAGCCCCTGCCTCTGCACCCTCTGACCTGCTGGATGTCCACAGCAGCTCAACAGCAAAGAGGAACAGAACTCCAGTCCTTCTCACTCAGGAAGAGCTGGCAGCAAGGGGATCTGGTAGGGTGTCTGGAGAGGCTTTTGCTGTCTGTGGGGCAGGATGTGCTCCAATAAAGCATTGTTTCCCTCCGCTGGTGTGTATGCAGCTCCTGGTGGGCTCAGCAGAGCCTGAGGGGTGGTGATGGGCAGCAGAAACCAGCAGCATTGATGTGGTGCAACCAGGGGGAGGGACATGAGTCCTGCATGAGATGGCCTGAGGGATTAGGTTTTACAGGGCTCGGGTGCAGGGACATACTGGTGAACGTGGAGTGGAGTCACTGAGTGTGCATGGAAATCCTACCACTGCCGTCTTCAGCTCAGTGCCTCCTTAGCATCCAATGCCCCGGAGGGAGATCAGCAGACCTACGCAGGGATCCTGCTGCATGAAGCCTAGGCAGATTCAGGGTAGAAGGGATTGGTGGAGGGCTCTAGTCCACCTCCTTCCCCAGGAAGGGACAGCTCCAAAGCTGCGGGCCTTGTCCAGCTGGGTTTGGAACATCTCCAGCCATGGGGTTGCCACCACCACTGCACGGGGTCAGGAGCGAAAGCTGTATGCAGCTGCCTTGTTGCAGGGGGTGGCTCGATCCCTGAGCAGGATCTGGGGCGTGCCTGGGCAGTGGGATGTTGCAGGGCAGCCTCGCCCTATGTCCGCAGCCCTGCAGTGCCCTGGGCTGTTGGGGCTGTTGCTTCTGCCAAGCCCTAAGGAAGCTTTCAGTGCTCGGGGGCTGGAGGAGGCAAGGTGCCAGCTGGAAAATGGCCTTGTGCTCCCATGGGGCTGTTCCTCGGGGCATCACTGCCGCAAGGTTGAGCTGGCTGGATGAGGGCTGTGCTTAGGACAGCACTGGCCCTGTTGTGGGTAGCCTAGGGGCCGTGTGTGCCAGCCCCCATGCACTTCCCTGCTGTAAACAAGCCTGGACTAACCAGCTCTGCTGTCTGGTTTGCTGTCTTGCCCGTCTAGGGCCTTGCTCAATGGCCACAGGGAGCTGCTTCCAGCTCAGCCCTCGCAGTCCCAGGGGGCTGAAGGTCCTCCTCCTCCCACCAGCCAGGTGCCACCACGCACCCTGCGCCGCCGTACCCACAGGAGGACCCTGTGTTGGTTGGGCCCTGGGCAAAAGGGCTGGGAGACCCGATGTGGTTGGGCATCACTGCTAAACCAACGCAGCGGCTTCCCCACAGCATCCCCTGCGTGGCTTGGGCCTCCTGAGCTCAGGGCTGGAGGGGGAGGAGGATGGAGCTGCGCCATCCCCCGCAGGAATTACTGGGGTTGGGTGCTGCTGCAGGGCTAGGGGCCACCTGTGTCCCTGCAGGCATCACCGGGGGACAGTGAGGGGACTGTGGAAGGGACAAGGTGGGAATGTGGCCGCAGTGGGCTGGGAAGACCAGGCAAGGCTCACGGTGCCTGGACACATGCAGCGGGACAGAGGGGCGTAGGGGGATGATGTGCCCCAGCGTCCTTCTAAAACTCCCCGCGATGGGCCTTACCCCAAGCAGCAGCAATGGCACAATGCATGCCAGGGGCTACTGTGGGGTTATTGCAGGGGAAATGCCTGCCCTGTCCCGCGGCAGAGGCCCTTTGCTGTCCTGGAGGGGGAGCAGCACCTCGGGGTGGCTGGGGCCTGCTGCTGGCCCCTGCAGAGACGCGAACCACGGACAAGCGGGGTGCTTTCTATAAAAGGTTTTACTGTCCATTGCAATATATTACTCAGTGATGCGTATTCTGATAAAACAATTAAAAAACCCACTCGTTTGGAAGAAGTGGGGTGGGAGGCGAGGTGCTCAGATAGGCAGTGCCCGGCGGGAGCAGGCGCTGCCTTGGGGACCCAGGGCAGTGGGACAGGGCAGGGGCAGCCCCGCTCGGCCCCCGCCATCGTCCCGGTGCCCACGACCAGTCCGGCTGCGCGGAAACCCGGCCAGCTGCGCAGGGCAGTGCGGGAGCACGGCCCCGCGGCTATAGGGTGAGCAGGGTGCCGTCCTCCCGCACGCTGCCCCGGCCGGGGCTGCCGTCGTGGCTGCCCAGGGACTGCAGGGAGCCCCGCGAGCTGTGCGGGGACACGCTGCGCGGCAGGGGTCCGTCCACGGGGCCCCCGTTGGGGCAGCCCCCGGGGATGTAGTGGGGCGCGCTGTCGCTCTCGATGACCAGGTCGCCCTCCTCGTCGCTTTCAGCCGTGCTGTAGTTGCTCAGGTACTGCGAGGCCGGGCTGGGGGTTTGCTGGCTGGGGGTGCTGTCCGTGGACATGCCCGAGCTGCCCGAGGCCTTGCTGCTGCGGATGACGTTGTTGCGCTGGTTGGCCGGCTTGACGGTGATGATGAGGTTGTGGCTGTTGGCCACCATCATGTCCGTCACCTGGTCCAGGGACTTGCCAGCCACGTCGATGCCATTGACCTCCAGGATCTCGTCGCTCACTGCCAGCAGCCCCGTGCTCTCCGCCAAGCCGCCCTTCACCAGGCGGGAGATGAAGATGCCGGGCACCTTCTCCACACCCTGCGGGGCCACGCGCACGCTGACGCCATCGCGGATGTAGAAGCCTAGCGGCTTGTCGGAGCCGTGCTTGTGGAGCCGCACACGGCGGTGGGTCTCCGGCAGGATGTCCACGTCGATGATGGAGGAAATCTGACGGAAGTCCTGGGGCATGCCGATGAGGAGATGAGGCTTGGCCCGGTAGTGCGCAGGGCGCAGCAGGCCCTTCTTCTTCCGCTGCAAGGAGTTGGAGGCAAAGACGCCGGCATCGGACTCTGCTGCGGGACACAAGGGGGATGCAGTCAGGCAGTGCCCAGCCAGCTGGCACGGTGACCTCCTGGGGACACGGGCAACCATGTGTCCTTGGCCCCAGGTGCCAGAGGAATGGGCGGGAGAAGCACCCTGCTCCCAGGTCTCACCAGCTTTTCCCCCCCAGATCATCGCCCCCGGCTCTTCCCACAGCTTGTCTCCTCCAGGCCCATCTCCTCTCCTGGGATTACCCAGTGTACTCACAGCCGGGATTAGTGGGATCGAGGCAGTGATTCAGCCTTAATCACGCTTTAAGCCAAACTCTGCAGCTTAACACTGGAGCTGCTGGCTCTAACAGCCCAGGAGCTGGTGCCATGCCCTGGTTTGGGTTTGGGGAGAGGGAATCCAGACTTCAGCTCTCCCAGTATGACTGGGGGATGTGACAGCACCCAAGTCTCTTGTCCCTGTTGGATCAGGACCATTGCTGGCACCAGATCAGTGTGGCCACAGCCGTGTCCCGCAGAGCCCTGCCACCCCTGAGGATGGAGACCCCCACCTCCTGGTGACCCATCCCTGGGCTGCAGCATCCCCAGCCCCACAAAATTCCCAACCCACAATTTCCAGCACTGCCTCTTGTTTCATGGTCTGCCACCACCAGACAGGGGTTGGCTCCATCCCCCTCAACCATGCCCTGGGTGACCACCCTGTGGCTGCTCTGTGGGTCCCAGCTCTCCCACGTCCCCCCTTGGCCGTGTCCCGCGGGTGCCAGGGAACATCCCCTGGGCCCTCTCTGGTTTCTCCCCATCCGTTTTCATGGGGGAGCTCAGATCTGCACACTGCATTGCAAGCACATCCCTCCAGCTCTGCTCAGGGCGTAACAGCATCCTCAAGCTGCTGGCCATGCTCTTCCTCATCACCAGGCCCATTAAATTCTTCATTTGCCACAGGAGCAATTGCTGGCTTGGATTCAGCCTGGCCCCAGCAGCACCCACCTCAGCCAAGCAGCCCCAGCCCCCGCCAGCAATGCAGCGAAGCACCCCGTTCCAAAATGATCTCTGAAAGGTGCTAACGGGAACAGAGAGCCTGCCCCCAGTGACACAAGGGGAAGGGAGCATATCCCCCGTGCCACCCAGGTGCAGCCCCCACGGAGGGGGCACCATGCTCCAGGTGCCCCCCAGCAGCACCCAGACCCCGTTCCAGCCAGATGGGTGCTGGGGAGACCCCGCTCCCAGGGGACGCGGGGTTTCTCCCAGGACAAGCCAGCCTGCCAGGGCTCTGGGGATATAAATATCTCCCTGCACTCGCTGCCTGGCTTATTTTTAGCTCGGGGAAGGGCGGTGGAGGCTTTCCCACAGCTATTTCAGCACGCAGCTCCTCTCCGAGGGGTGCGGAGCAGCCACACTGGGCAGGTCAGCACCCTGCAGACAAGCCCTGGGGATGCGCTGGGCTTTCCCCTGCCCTTCCAGCCCGCCCCGGGCCATGCCTAGCCAGGGAGGGGGAGCTGTCCCCAGCCGGGATGACGGCACTGCTGGGACGTCTTCACCACCTCCGCACATGAGTCTGGCCGAGGAGGCTCCCGAAGGGGTGACGGCAGGGAGAGCAACCAAGCTTGCAGCATTTGCTTTTTGAGCCCCTGCTGCAGGACTGGCTGCTCCAGAGCCCCCCAGCACGTACACACACACACGTATGTACACACGCGTGTGCACTTCCCGCACTCAACATGTGAGAGGCTCTGCAGCCGCCTGCCCCACCAACCTGGACTGGTTTGACTACAGCCCAGCCCTGGGATGACCTGGATCCATTTTAAATCAGCCGTGACTCACCTGGGGCTTGCTCCCAGCCTCTCCACATACCTCCCGCAGCCCCTCTGCTGCGGGCACAGCCGGGAGCCAGGACGAGTGGGACCCAATGGCACTGCCTCCCTGCCCTCCTCACCGCACTGCCCATGGTGCGGGGCCACGGACACCCGCTCCCCGCCCTGTGTCAGCTCAGCGCGGTCGCCCACGGACCCTCACAGACTTTTCCCAGCAGGAGAGGCAGCTCTGGAAGAGAAGTGATGCTCCCACGGCAGCCCCAGCACCTGCTCCCTGTGCTGCAGCACAGGTCTGTCCATCGCTCTGAGCTGAGGGGATGGCTTGGTGCTGGTAGGGACAGCCCTGGAGCACCCCACGGGCTCTGTTTCCCCCACTGCCACCAGCCTGGATGGCCTCTGCTGGCCGCATGCCACATGGCTGTGCAGGAAACAAGTTCAGGGCATCCGCCACCAGCAAGAGTCCAGGAAAACCCGACCCACCGGCAGGGGTAGGCTGCTGAGAGCCAGCACAGTGTCACCCCTTGCCCAGGGGCTTTGTACCAACAGCATGAGCAAGAGCCAGCGGGATGCTCCAGGCGCCGTGCCAGGGACACTGGGACTTTTAGAGCAGGCTCCACCTCTGTGCACTTCTGCTTAATGTTTAAAAAGCCTCGGTGCTATTAACGGAGCAGAAGGGGACCTCGCAAGGAGGGCTTGTCTCCATCGCCCCCGCAAAGAGGTGACATACCCGAGGCATTTGTCACTGGGAGGCTTTCAGCCTTGCAGCATCAGGCAGCTGTGATCGGGACGCTGCTGTCACGGCTGTTTGGCACTCCGATACGAGCTGCTCTCCAGGTGTGCACTCCTGCAGCCAGGACAAGGCCCTGGGCAGCCAGGAAGGGGCCGAGCCCCCTCCCCCTGCAAAGCCGCTGGTGGTGCCCAAGAGCCCTGACAACACAGGCTGGGTGGCAGCAGCGTCACCTCTTCCCGAGCCATCCACCAAAGCAGTGGCTGGAGGGAACAGAGCCAGCCCTGCGGCCGGCACGGGAACCGTGGGATGCTGTTCACCCTGCTCGTCTCTTTTCACGGAGAGGACGGATCCAGCGCCCTTCTCTGGCTGCTACTGACCCTTTTTCTGGATGATGACCCTGAGGAGGGGGTTGGCGGAAGACAGGGCCTTGTGGTAGTTGTCATCGTTGTTGATGGGCAGCAGGTCGCCATGCACGTCCGTGTAGCCCAGCAGCACATCCACGCGGGGGATCTGGTGCACGCTCTGCAGCAGGCGATAGAAGTCCTGGAACGTGCCCACACTGGAGCGCTTGATGGCGAAACGGCGAAACTCAGCATCAAACTGCGGAGAAGGAGGAAGAGGAGGTAAAGGTGCTCACATGCCGGAGGAAGGCTCAGCAGGACCCTCCATCTTTCATTAACGGGGCATTAATCTGGAGACAGGGCAGGGTATGGCTGAGCCTCTATCCCCAGCAGGCATGGGGGGACCGTGA
The DNA here is from genome assembly GCA_011074415.1 of Stictonetta naevosa. Taxonomy (NCBI): domain Eukaryota; kingdom Metazoa; phylum Chordata; class Aves; order Anseriformes; family Anatidae; genus Stictonetta; species Stictonetta naevosa. The sequence continues at coordinate 17,088 of JAACYO010017107.1, forward strand.
CACCAGGAGGCCCTTGCCTGTGACATGTGTACTGCTGTAGCACATCGTGAGCAGCAGCGTTAATTATTGCCTGCTTCGGTCACGACGAATGAGAAGCCAATTAAGAACAGGCTCAGGAAGGCAGCAGGAGGGATGGCACCGCACCTGCAGGGCGGGCAGCGGCGATGGGTGCACCCTGGGGAGGAGATGCGGGACCAGCTGTGCTGTGGCAAAGCCCCCAGCATGGAGCTGGACAGGCGCTGCAGAGCCGGCAGCTGGGGAAAGCCCTAGGAGGAGACGGGGAATCGGGAGCTGGTGCAAACCCACTGGGTCCGCGGGGGGCAAGGAACTCTCCCCAGTGAAGATTTGGGCTGGGGACCCAAACCTGTCACACTGCCGCGTCCTGCTGCAAGGGGCACCCGGGGGGGGACGCAGCTGGAGTTCACCCCCTGGCAGGACCCCGGGGGACCACGAGCACCTTGCAAGGGGCCAGCAGAGGCACGTCTGTCCGGGCTGCGGCTGGCCAAGCGTGCAACCCGGGCGACTGCGGGACTGGGCACGTAGGCGCAGCCGGGCAGGGATGCGCCGGGCAGGCGCACATCTGGATGCACGCGGCCGTGGGAGCGCAGGGGCAGGTGTGGCGGGGGGAGGCGGCACGGCTGGCTGCCGGCACCCCCGGGGAAGCGCGCCCCGGCGAGCGTGCACAGCTGGCCGGGGGTGTCCGCGGCCCGCTCCACCGGCGGGGCCGTGCGCCCCCGGCGATGCTCCCGCGGCCGGCACCAGCCGGCACGGCCCTGCACTGGGATTCCGC
>JAACYO010017153.1:0-13815 GCA_011074415.1 Stictonetta naevosa
CTTGGCCTGTTCAGCCTGGAGAAGAGGAGGCTGAGGGGAGACCTCATTGTGGTCTACAACTTCCTCACGAGGGGGAGTGGAGGTGCAGGCGCTGACCTATTCTCCTTAATCACCAGGACCTGCGGGAACGGTGTTAAGCTGAGGCAGGGGAGTTTTAGGCTAGACATCAGGGAGAGGTTCTTCACCGAGAGGGTGGTTGCACACTGGAATAGGCTCCCCAGGGAAGTGGTCATTGCAGCAAGCCTGTCTGAATTTAAGAAGCATTTGGACTGTGCACTTAGTCACATGGTCTAAAACTTTGGGTAGTCCTGTGTGGTGCCAGGAGTGGGACTTGATGAACCTTATGGGTCCCTTCCAACTCGGGATATTCTATGATTCTGTGATAATCATGCAGATGCTAAATATGGATTACCAAAGCAATTACTGAAAATTCATAACCTTGCTAAAAAGGCATTCTAATGGAGTTCTGCATCACACTGTAGTTAAGGGCTGTTTACTTTTTTAAAACAATTTGCAGCTTAATGTGTGGAAACGTGGCCTTATATAAGGTTCAGCCATTTCTGAATACAAAATTGTTTGGGGCTGTTGAGAGCTCTCTCCTGGTATCTGAGACTACTAAGTGTTTTGGCTATTACTGTCTGCTATTGGACCAACTCTGACTCATATTATGTTCTCATTATATCTCTTTTACAGTTTAAAAAGGTTTGAAATCTATTTCATTCCTAATTTAAGGCCATTTCATACTATATGTTACTCTAGGGCAAAGAGGCTGGTTGCATTAAGGCTTGTATGTTCAAGCCTGCCTACTACACAGACTTTATTTACCACCATTAAACCCTATCACCAGTGATAATCTAATGAGCAAGAATATGGCAGTTTTAAAGCACAGTCTCTAAATAGTATACATGAATATAGCAATTATGAAACACTGTTCATAGCCTTATTTAATATAGCTTTAACATTATTTTCCGTGGCAGTTAAATCTGTGTTAAGCTTTGGTAAATTCTTGTACTGGCAACTTGATATAACTGTCATTCTCACCAGATATTAGTGGTTTAAGTTCCCCTTTCCATGCCTGAGCTCAGATGGAAAGAGAACATCATCTCCCAGCTTCAGAAATGTATAAAAAACGGAAGGCGACTGGGTAAGTACTCTGAATTTTGCTGACCTTTCTGGCAACGCAACTCTGTTGACAACAGAAGAGAACTATGAATGTTGCTACAGTAGGCTGTTGCTGTCTTCCTGCCTGAAGTTCACTTTTTCTGGACTAAAGGTTTGGGTTTACTTTTTTTTTTTTTTCTCCTGATAATAATAATAAAAATTGGTAATTGGGACTTCACTGTATTTTAAGTGGATAAAGTTCTTAAAGATTTGTTCAATACATGAGATGTTATAGCTGCAGACTTTTTTTCTTATCATCTCCATTTAATCTTGAGAAACAGTAAAAACGAATGAGATTAATCCATGAATGATGAAAATAGTGCTTTAGTTCACCTTTAACATTCCTTGGTAAGAGCATTAGTGGATGGATGCACAGGGATTAAACAATTTGATCTGAAGTTTGGTTAAGGTTAACACATTCTACTGTTCCTCCTAGTGACTTGAAGGCAAATGGGATACATTTGCAAGTTTTGAAATCAGATGCCTCGATTATTATTTTTCCATTTCCTGATAAGGGGAATGTTACTCTACATATGGGGGAAACTGATTACAAAGGTATAAATACTTAGCCCTTATCTAGCATCACTCCATGGATGTAATATTGAAACATGATCCCTCTACATAAGCCTGATAATATAAAAGCAAACAAGAAAGAAATAAGCTGATAAAACCATCCTTCCTGTAACAACAAATGAATTTCATGAATCATATACTCATGAAAAAAAAAAAGAGAGCTGTCCTAAGGTATTTATTTTCACACTTGCTGCGCTCTCCTACTGCCCACTGAATGCAATTACATGCTCCTGGTGGGTCGGGTTGGTGTTGCCAGTCCTACCAGAAACTACAATGACAAATGAGCTCTTTGCTCACCATCCGGATTCCCAAGGAGATATGCCACTAATAAGAACCTGCAATACAGACTCTAGAGAGAAATAGGGAAGATCCCAAACTGCCCTCCTTAAGCAAGATCTGTGCTTCTTTCTACACTTTTCCAAAGGCACTGTTCACTTTGAGACAAAGTAGTTACTGTCGTCTCTTACTCTTTTTAGCCTGTGTTCAGTCTCTGCTAAACAGAAGATGAAAATCTAATGAAGTTAAAAAAGCAAAATTAGATTTTTTCCAGCCTGCTGATATATTTCCTCAAAAGAGTTATTTTTTTGTGTGTGTGCCTGCTGAGAGAAGAGAAAAGGCTTTTAATTATATCTGAACAGGATTACCCCTGTCTCTACAGAAGGGCCCTTGACATTTTTTGAAGACTAGGCATCTTCTGTTTCACTAGCAATAGCACGTCTATGACAGAAACAGTGTTGCTTTTCTTCATTGGTAAAATGACTCATGCTGCTAATGGCAAAGCCCTCAAAGCTTTATGTTTAGCAAGATCCTACACAAATACAGATCAATAACTTCAATTTGATTCTCACCAGTCCATCTGTAAAAACAGTATTATTCATATGTCTGCTGTCAACACAATCGCTCTCCTCTATCCAAAAAATTTGAATTAGATCTTGTCCTGGTTTCAGTTAGGACAGAGTTATTTTTCCTCCTAGTAGCTGGTAGGGTGCTATGTTTTGGATTAGGATGAGAAGAGTGCTGATAACATGCTGATGTTTTAATTGCTGCAGAGCAGTGCTTACACCAAGCCAAGGACTTTTCAGCTTCTCGCTCTGTCCTGCCAGCGGGCAGGCTGCGGGTGCAGCAGGAGCTGGGAGGGGACAGACCCAGGACAGCTGACCCCAATTGGCCAAAGGGGTATTCCATACCATCTGACGTCATGCTCAACAATATATAGGGGTGGCTAGCTGGGGTGGGGGGGCGGCTGCTCGGGGTTGGGCTGGTCATCGGTCAGCGGGTGGTGAGCAATTGCACTGTGCATCACTTGTTTCATACACATTATTATTTTTTTTATTATTATTATTTCCTATCTTAATAAACTGTCTATATCTCAACTCACAGGCTTCACTTTCCCGTTTCTCTCCCCCATCCCAGAGAGGGAGGGGGGAGGGTGAGCGAACGGCTGGGTGGTGTTTAGCTGCCGGCCGGGTTAAACCACAACAGATCTTTCTTATAATTTTTTAAATAAAAAACTTTGTACATTCAGATTAATCTGAAAAAGTGACTCTTTTTCAAACATCTCTCTGCTTCATAATACTTTTGCCCTACCTTCTATGCAGTAAAGAGCAGCTTTCACTCAGGAAGTCAGTAGCTCTTCCTTTTCTTTTACAAAAAAATGTATGGAGTGACTTTGAATGAATCCTTCACTAGTAGCGACTGTAAACTAAATAGTAGATAGATTTTAATATAGAATCTGTGTACTTCTGGATGGTGAGAGCACTCTTTATCATACTCAAGAAAGGTGTTTAAGGAGAAAAGAACACAAGAATGATGGAAGTTTTTATCTGCAGGGAAACATTACATGAATTACATAAGCCCAAGTAAATGATGACTAAAAGTAGAGATGATAACAATCTGCAGGTGTTTGATGGAGACAAATATAAAGGAGGAAGAGGTTTTACTTAGGGTCATCCAAAGGGTAAAAGTAGCAGTAATCCAAGATGGACAAGATAAATTAATAGGTTTTCTCCACCTCTAATGACTATTATTCTATTACATTAAAATAGAGGAAAATCTACAGAGAAATACTGAACCCATTTCTAATCCAGACCTTCTCTGACAGATGAAATAGTACAGTAGATTACAATTTCTTCTTTTGTAGTCAAATGTTAATTAGATTCCTTGCAGCTGTCTGTATATCCTTCTGAGTTGGTGATGAGCACATTAACAATGTGAACTGATTCTGAGTGAACTCAATTCAATGTCAACTGATTAAAGAGTAGAGTGAAACTTCCTTCTGAAGGATAATGACAAATTTGAAGCACAGACTGGTCCCGCCAAAATACAAAACTGATGAGCATGGAGTGGTTCTGTTGCATATTTTATACCACATGCACTTGGCTTTGCTGCCCTAGTGAAAGCAAGCTCCAAATAACCTATAAGTTATTTGGTTATTATCCCATGGTCCTCAGCTTCTCTACCAATGCAGCTATTGAGCATCAACCTGAGAAACAAAAACCTACTAGATATTTTTTCCATCTTTTCTAACTAGTCATAGGAAAATCAATCCACTTGACACTTCTAAACCTTCCTCATGTATGTGTAGAATGAGGAAACATTATTCCTCTTGTTAGTTTACTGTTACTAAACCTCTTAGTGTCCTTGTCTGAATATTACTGAGTTACAGACTGCTGTGCTACTATATTACTATCAGTTCCCTATTTCTTTATATATTTATTTTTGCCCAGCTATTTTGTCACTTGCCTGGACCTTTAGCCAAATACTGAACTGGAGATGGATTTCTCTCTTCATAGAATCATAGAATCATAGAATATCCTGAGTTGGAAGGGACCCATAAGGATCATCAAGTCCAACTCCTGGCACTGCACAGGTCTACCCAAAAGTTTAGACCATGTGACTAAGTCGCAAAGGGATGTTGGCACCACTGGATGCAATGCCATGAAGAAGTATTTAATAAAGTCAACACTGTAGAAACAATCATTTATGGACTGAGTTGTCCAGGTATAAGACTATGTCTTCCATCTATGGCAGAAGACAACTTTCCTAATAGAATGGATCCCTCTCTGATGGACCAAGAACCTGCACGCTGTGCATGTTATGTGTGTTGGCCATTTTACTGATAGCACAAGAATAAATACTGCTTTGTGGACTGCCTTCATGAAGCTTTTTACTGTGTCTTGGAAAGTATCTCCATTTGGTGACTATTATTCAAATGTCAGGAAGAAGCATTTTTTGTATTTTCAGTAACTTTGGGCTACACACTTCTCCACAGTTTCATAATTTACATAGGACATCTTTTTGATCTGGGAAGACTGCAATGATATTTTGTGATCTTTTTCACAGTAGTCCTTTAAACACTAGTTCGAATGATAATAGTCATTTGGTGAAATCAGTTTGTCTGGAAATGTAGAGGGGGATAAAAGCCACTGGCACTTCTTCCTTCTTGCTTTATGTGAGGATGTTAGGGTTAAGAAACATTTCTTGGTAATGGGATGAGAGATTCATAGCCAAATATTATCGTGTATATAATGAAGAAAGGCATAAATAATGATAGGAGGAGGGAGAAGACGAGACAGGCCTTGAGAAGTGAAACAGGAACAACTTGAGCCTTGTTTAAAAAAGATAAGTTGGATAAGGTGGGTTAGGACTGAAGCCAAGAACTAATTAAAGTCAAGAACTGAAAAGGAGCATGCGCCAAAGAGAAAAGGTGAAAAGTTTAACCCTGAGGATGACTCCTTACTTCATCTGGACGACCCCCAGGACGACCACCAGAGAGCACCACGCATGTGTGAATGGGAGGAGAAATCATTAACATACAAAGCGAGGCTGATATTGTAAATATTAATGAATACTAATGAATATGTAACTTTTAGGATATTAATAGCGATCGGGATGTAACAGGACTGGAAGCCAGATTTGGGCGCCTGCCCCTGGTTTCCAGCGCTGAATAAAGCACCTTCATATAATCACCTTGTGGTTATGTGTCTGCTACGCTAACATTTTGGCGACCCAGATGGGATGGCGTGGGCACTGCTGAGGCAGATCGTGTCTCGGTTATGCTCCAGCCGGCACCGAGGAGTTTCTCGGGGAGCCATCGACCACGACCGACCTCCGCTGCTCACAACATACCACGGGATATGTAAGCAAAGGTGCTTTCTGGTTTTCAGTACCGATCTGGTCTGGAAAGCCTGCCAGTCAGACGCGGCGAAAGCCATGCTCGGTTGGGCAGGGAGCTCCCGGGGTAAGCCTAGGCGCCGTCCGTTAGACAGTAGCGAAAGCTCTGCAGGTTCGGCATTGGTGGTCTGGTATACGCTGCAGGATCAGCGTCTGGTCTGGTAATGGTCTGGTAAGAGTTGCTGCGACAACAGCACTCTTGGTTTTAACTCTTGCGTTTGGCATGAGTGGTCTGGTATACGCTGCAGGATCAGCGTCTGGTCTGGTAAGCGTTGCTGCGGCAACAGCACTCTAGGATTTAACTCTTGTGTGGTAAGTGCTGCAGAAGCGGCACCTGGCTTTTGGTTACTTTGTAAAGTTATATTGGTAATGGACACGTTAAAAGAGATTTTGGGAAAGGGTGCGTCTATCCCACGATTGTCACCATTGGGATGTTTATTAGCCCATTGGAGAGAGGGAAATTTTGGGCAAGAAATGCGAAAAGTGAAATTAATTGATTATTGTAATACTTGGTGGCCACAGTATGAATTGGAGGATCAGGAAAAATGGCCTGAAAACGGAACTTATATAATAAGTTAATAATAACAATATAATACCATTTCACAGTTGATGTTGTTTTGTAAGCGGGAAGGAAAACTGGATGAACTCCCGTATGTAGAGTTATTTTTCTATTTGCATAGAAAATCCGAGTGGCAGTGTGCTTGTGGAATAATGGTACTAGAAATATCTGCTAATGAACAATGTCAAGCCTGTACCAGGGACAGGCGTTGTATGAAACACCAAGCTATGAAAATAATTCCTGTAGGGCAGACAGTGGAAATATAGATCTGGATATCGCACCGTCTGCCCCAGAAAAACCAAGTCAGGATAAGGAATGAGGAGGCTGAAGAGGTATCAGGATTGGGTACAAATTGGTGTACAAAATGCTATGCCACGGAACATAAACTGGTCAACATTATATAATGTGAGGCAAGAAAAGGCAGAATCGCCTTCCGCGTTTCTGGAAAGATTGAAGGAAACTGCTAAAAAAAAAAAATACACTGATTTGGACATAGAAACTGACCAGGCAAAAGCTCAACTAGCCCTTATTTTCTTAGGGCAGTCACAGGAAGATATTCGGAAAAAGCTACAGAAACTGGAAGGTGTGGACTTGAGGAACATGGATAAGTTATTAGAGGTAGCCTGGAAGGTATATAATAATAGGGAGAAGGAAACAAGCAAGAGACAGCAACAGGGTTTGCTGGCTGTAATTCAGGGACGAGGTGGTTTGGGACTAAGGGGTAAGGGAAGAGGAAATCTTAATAGCCGAGGAGCAGGGATAGGGAAAGGATATGCAGGTCCCGGTAGGAACAGGGTAGACAGACTAGGTTTGAATCAGTGTGCATTCTGCAGGAGGGAAGGTCACTGGAAAAATGAGTGCCCCTTTAGGGAGCAACAGTTTTCCAGCACCAAGAACCTCTTTCAGAATCAAGAAATAGCAAAAGCCATGGTGCTGGGAGAATACAGTAGCTGACTAGATAATAGGTTAACAGAAGACAAGGAACCTTTTGTGAAAATTCAAATAGGGAATAAGGAGGTAAAGTTTCTTATTGATACAGGAGCTACATATTCAGTACTTAATGAATTAGATGGGAAGGTGGGGAATAAAAAGACTACAATTGTAGGTGCCACCGGGAAGGAGGAGGTACGGCCATTCCTTCAACCCCTCGATTTACGGTTTGGGGGTAAAGAGATAACCCATGAATTCTTGTCTATGCCAGAGTGCCCAGTCCCTCTTTTGGGACGGGACCTGTTAACAAAATTGAATGCCACTCTGGTCTTCGAGGATGGGGAGTTAATTATGAAAATTCCGGAATCAAAAGTGGGACAGATTTTGATGATTACAGAGAAGGTTGTCCCACAGATACCAAAAGAGGTAGAGGATGCAGTCATACCTACAGTTTGGGAGACAGACGTACCTGGAAAATCAAAGAGAGCACAACCTGTGAAGATAGAGTTAAAGGAGGGGGTTAGGCCAGTTCGGATCAGGCAGTACCCATTAAAACTGGAAACAAGGTTGGGAATAGTGAAGATAATAGACAAATTTCTTAATTACCATATTTTGGAGGAATGCAAATCAGAATATAACACCCCAATCTTCCCAGTAAAGAAACCCAATGGGGAATATAGGCTGGTACAGGACCTTAGGGCAATAAATGAAATAACAAAAGACATCCATCCGGTGGTGGCTAATCCTTACACATTGTTAGCATCTGTGAAGGAGAAATATAAATGGTTCACAGTAATAGATTTGAAAGATGCTTTCTTCTGCATACCCATTGACAAGGATAGCAGGAAACTTTTTGCCTTCGAGTGGGAAAATCCGCACAACGGATGGAAGATGCAGTTAACTTGGACAAGGCTCCCGCAAGGATTCAAGAATAGTCCAACTCTCTTCGGTAGTCAATTGGCCAAGGAAATAGAAGACTGGACTAAGCAAGGATGTATCCAGATACCAAGGGACCAATATTTGTTACTACAATATGTGGATGATATATTAATAGCTACCGAGGAGGAATCACAGTGCATCCAGGTAACTACTGAAATCTTAAATCAATTAGGAATGAATGGATATAAGGTCTCAAAAGAAAAGGTACAGATTGCATGCTTAACAGTAATATATTTAGGATGCGAAATTTCACAAGGACAAAGAAGATTAGGAGTCAATCGAATACGGGCCATCTGCGATATTCCCGAACCTCAAAACTTACATGAACTGAGGGCCTTCTTGGGTATGACTGGTTGGTGCAGGCTATGGGTAATGGACTATGGGCTCATAGCTAAACCTCTCTATGAAGCTCAGAAGGCCCATGCGCTTGTCTGGGGTAAGGAACAAAAGGAGGCTTTCAGGAAGATGAAAGAGGCCCTCACAAAGGCACCCGCTTTAGGTTTGCCTGACCTGTCAAAAGATTTCCAATTATTTGTCCATGAAAGACAACGATTAGCTTTGGGAGTGTTAACTCAACGGTTAGGGAGCTGGAAACGACCAGTGGGATATTTCTCCAAACAGTTAGATGCAGTAAGTGCAGGGTGGCCTTCGTGTTTAAGGGCGGTAGCAGCCACAGTCCTCCTAATACAAGAAGCTAGAAAACTCACCTTGGGGAAACGCATTGAAGTATTTGTGCCACATATGGTAACTACAGTTTTGGAACAAAAGGGGGGTCATTGGTTATCACCTAGCCGAATGATGAAGTACCAGGCTATACTAACTGAACAGGATGACGTGACCCTAAACACAACTAATCTGTTGAACCCAGCAGTTTTTCTAGGAACATCGCCGGAAGAAGGGAGTCTGAACCATAATTGTATGGAAGTCATCGAATATACATATGCAAGCAGGGCGGACTTGAAGGACACACCCCTAGAAAGGTATGATTGGGAACTTTTTACTGATGGTAGTAGTTTTGTGGAAAATGGGACCCGATATGCAGGATACGCAGTAACGACTTTGAGAACCATAATCGAAGCGAATTCTCTAACCCCCGGGACCTCAGCGCAGCGGGCAGAAATAATAGCCCTTACGCGAGCACTAGAGCTGAGTGAAGGAAAGGAAGTGAATATATGGACAGACTCAAAATATGCCTTTGGAGTAGTTCATGTGCATGGAGCGTTATGGAAGGAGAGAGGACTGCTGTCTTCGCAAGGAGCTAACATAAAGCATCAAGAGGAAATAATTAAATTAATAACGGCTGTGCAAAAACCCCGACAAGTGGCCATAATGCACTGTAAGGCCCATCAAGGAGGAACATCAGAAATTGCAGAAGGAAATAGGCTGGCAGACCAGACAGCTCGACGAGTTGCACGAGAGGTATGGAAGCTGATGGCCTTGATTCCGTCGAAGGTAGGTCTCTCTCGTTCCCAAGGTACTCCCAGGAGGATGAGAAGCTGGCAAAACTGATGAAGGCTGAAAAAAATTCTGACGGATGGTATGTGACTGCTACCGGACAGGTGGTGATACCCTCCTTGGTAATGCGAGAAATATTACAAACAAAACACAACGAATGTCACTGGGGTGCAGAAGCAATGGTAACTTATTTAAAACATAGTATTGTCTCAGTACATATGTTAACAATGGCAAAGGCAGTGATGTCCAAGTGTGAAATTTGCTTAAAGAATAACCCAGTGGCAAGGAAACATGCTGAAATGGGACGAATTCGAACAGGCGTGGAACCAGGTGATTATTGGCAAATTGATTTTATAGAATTACCAAGAACAAGGGGATACAAATATCTATTAGTGGGGGTAGATACCTTTTCTGGATGGCCGGAGGCCCTTCCCTGTCGCACCAATCAAGCAAGGGAAACAGTGAAGTGGTTGCTACGGGAGATTATCCCTAGGTTTGGTGTACCATTAGGTATCTCTTCAGACAGGGGACCACATTTCATTGCAACTGTGGTTGAAGATGTTAGTAGATTATTGGGAATCTCCTGGAATTTACATACTCCGTGGAGACCCCAGTCCAGTGGTCAAGTAGAGCGAATGAATCAGACCTTAAAAGGGCAAATAAGCAAGATCTGTCAGGAAGCTAAGATACAATGGCCACAGGCCTTGCCGATAGCTTTATTACGAATCAGAATAAAACCCAGAATTGGAATGTCCGTAAGCCCTTTTGAGATTATGTATGGAAAACCTTATGAATCCCCTGAGCCAAATCCAAGTATGCATATTGGTGGTAAACAAGATGTTTATAATTATGTTTTATCTCTTGGCAAAACCTTAGCTCGACTACGCAGCGTCCTGGTGTGGAACCGACCTTTGTCTCTGGAAAATCCTGTGCATGATGTCCAACCAGGGGATACAGTGTATATTAAGAATTGGAATGAAGAACCTTTAAAGGAACGGTGGGCCGGACCCTATCAGGTCTTACTGACAACCTTTACGGCTATCAAGGTAGAAGGAGTGGATGCCTGGATACACTACACTCGAGTGAAACGGGTACCAAGACTTTGGGAAGCTCACCCGATAGGTCCTACTAAACTGAGGATACAAAGTATATGAATGGCTAGATTTTGGCATAAGGTTTTCACATTATTTTGGGTACCATTGTGTAACAACCAAATAAGTGCTACATTTTTAAAGATACCCCAAAAGCAAGGAAGTATAACAGAATATTTTGGTAACAATGCTACTCTGTTTTGCAAGGTCGCAAATGATGCTCCAGTAAATTTGTCTAAGGCTTGGATTGTGTGGGAAAGGATTCGAGGCCCTCCGCAAGATCCTGAGGTAATTTATGACAATGAGAAAGGACAAAGAAAATTATGGGATGGATGGAAAGGAAAAGGAAAGGCAATAGAGAGAGGCTTGGGAAAGGAGGGTAGTGTAGAGTTACACCTCCATGGCCTGACCCTTCAAGACCAAGGAAAATATAGATGTTCGGTGAGGACCAACGACAGTGCGGATTACGGATTATGGAATCTGAGCGTAAAAGGAAAAGAGGACTATGGGATCAAACCTGGCCACAAGAATTACCCAATCTTCCTGGGAAGTAACGCGCTCATTTACTGTATTCTACAGAACAACAGCAAGGTCAGAATAGTCTGGATAAAAGACAATGAACTAGTAGAAAGGGATGAAAGACATGGGATGGAGATAAGATTGGGAGGACAAATGACCCTGACAATAAAAGAAGTTACTAGAGAGGACCTAGGGGAATACCAATGTTTTTATAATAATAAAACCACTGCAGGGTTCAGTAAAATCAGGATCCTTGAGGTAGGAAGTAAGAGGAAGAGGTCAATTCAATCTTCAAGACAGGTGACTCAGTGGCCACCGAGGTACCAAGAGGAAAATTTAATGATAGGCCTAATCAGAGATTTTGCGAAAATACAGAATGTGAGCCAAGTAACCGCCTGCCTACCATTGCCAAAGGCGGCAGGGGATCCTGTTCCATGGGGAATTATAACCTCCCCGTTGCCCCAAATTGAACGAAACAAAACAATACAATGCAAAGAAATAAAGACTACAGAAATGGTAAAGTCTGAAGGGTATTACAGGGAAAGGATGGTTCTTTACCATTCGCAATGTGAAAGGAAGAGGAATTACCAATTTACAAACCTAGATACAATTAGTGGAAAGCTTGGATGGTGTGTGTATGATGAACAACGTACGGTACCACAGGAAAGAATTAGGTGGGAATGTGAAGAAACAAGTGAACTAAAGGAACTAGAAGGATGGGACAGCGCATGGACAATGAGTATTTTACAAAGATTCCAATACGGGGGAGATACCCCTTGGTGTATAAGATGGACTGGTAAAAAGGAAAATACAAATCAGATGGGCCAGACTTATACGGTAACCTGACCAGAGGTTAGTAATCAGGAAATGGTGAAAAGGGTCCCTTGGTGGAATTGTACCCAAATTTTAGACTGTGATACAGATTTGAAATTGATAACTTTACTGCCAGTAAAAGTAGCTTTAGTGACAGGATGTGCATGCAGAGGACTACAGACAAATGGGAACTTGAAAGGACAAAAGAAAATTGTTGTAGACTGTAAATATTCAACTATACGGAGCATGGGACACTTCGTATGGGCCGCCAATGATGGAACTTGGACAACTCACCTGGGCTTGGATGGCCCAGCAAAAGAAATCACTCTGGGCCTGCCCACTTTATGCCCTATTTGGAAGAAGTCTCCATTTAGAGGAGACTTGAGGGGCTCAAGAACAAGAACAAAAAGAGAGACAGATGGAGTGGACCAGAATATAGAAGATGATGAATGGCAGGAACCATCCACTGCAGTTAAGATGGGGTGGGTAGTAGAGTCTCTATTTGCCCCAATAGCGACGTACCAGAATAGAGAAATGCTATATAGTTTGATGGCACAGGTGGACAGACTGGCAAAGGTGACCAGAAAAGGATTTAGAGATCTAAATCTGCAATTGCAGGCCACTACTAAAATGACCTTGCAGAACAGAATGGCTTTAGATATGCTTTTAATAAAAGAGCATGGAGTATGTGGATACCTGAGAGATAGGATAGATCATTGCTGTGTGTATATCCCTAATGTAACCGCAGATGTAGAATATGATATATCCCAATTGGCCCACATTGAGCAGAACTTAAGGGAGATAAAGCATGAAGCTGAACAAAGCTGGTTGGGGGCTATCCTCGAGGGATTAGGGCTTCACTTACAAGGATGGGTTAGATCTCTCCTACAAACAATTATTCTACTGTTAGTTGTGTTGCTTATAATGTGGTTAATGTACAGGTGCATACGGGGAGAAATAACTAGGAGTAGTGCATGGAACCGCCGAATAATGGAAATCCTTGCTAGGGAACATCCAAAACATCTCACCCCACCACCACCAAACGATCGTAATAATGAAGCGTTCGAATTACGGAAAACCCCTTGACACAGTAAGGTGTAATGCTGTTGTTATTGATCTAATGATGGGGAATATGAAAATACTTGCCCCAGTAGAGTGAAGTATTTTCAAAGGGGGGAATGTTAGGGTTAAGAAACATTTCTTGGTAATGGGATGAGAGATTCATAGCCAAATACTATCGTGTATATAATGAAGAAAGGCATAAATAATGATAGGAGGAGGGAGAAGACAAGACAGGCCTTGAGAAATGAAACAGGAACAACTTGAGCCTTGTTTAAAAAAGATAAGTTGGATAAGGTGGGTTAGGACTGAAGCCAAGAACTAATTAAAGTCAAGAACTGAAAAGGAGCATGCGCCAAAGAGAAATGGTGAAAAGTTTAACCCTGAGGATGTAACAGGACTTGAAGCCAGATTTGGGCGCCTGCCCCTGGTTTCCAGCGCTGAATAAAGCACCTTCATATAATCACCTTGTGGTTATGTGTCTGCTACGCTAACAAGGACATTTCTCACTTTGCCTATGATGGGAGCCACCTCTCATTGCCA
>JAACYO010017206.1:0-20891 GCA_011074415.1 Stictonetta naevosa
TAGAATCAGTCACTAATTTGCCTCTAAAGCTCTTCAAAGTTGCTGTACAATTACATCACTGAGAGGGCTGTAAACTAGACAGGAAGGGGGACAGGGATGGGGAGGGAATAAGGCTCATTAGAGGTGTGCCAGGGAGAACAATGTCAGGGCTGGAGGAGCAGGCAATGGCCTAGCTGAAGTGCATCTACACTAATGCGCACAGCATGGGCAAACAAAAAAGGAGGAGCTGGAAGCCATCGTGCAGCAGGCTAGCTATGACTTGGTTGCCATCACTGAAACGTTGTGGGACCACTCTCATGACTGGAGTGCTGTAATGTCTGGCTATAGGCTCTTCAGAAGGGACAGGCAGCACAGAAGGGGTAGTGGTGTGGCTCTATATTAGAGAGTGTTTTGATGTTGTGGAACTCAAGGCTGAGACTGGGAATAAGGTTGAGTCCCTAGGGGGTTAGGATTGGTGGGAAGGCCAACAAGGCAGGCATCTTGGTGGGGTCTGTTACAGACCCCCAAACCAGGATGAGGAGACGGGTGAGGAGTTCTACTGACAGCTGGCAGAAGTTGCAAAATCGTCAGCGCTTCTTCTCGTGGGGGGCTTCAACTTCCCAGACATATCCTGGAAGCACAACACAGCCCAGAGAAAGCAGTCTAGGAGGTTTCTGGAGAGCATGGAAGATAGCTTCCTGACGCAGCTGGTTAGGGACCCTACCAGGGGAGGTGCCCCGCTGGACCTTCTGTTCACTAACAGAGAAGGACTGGTGGGAGATGTGGTGGTCGGGAGCTGTCTTGGGCAGAGTGACCACAAAACGGTAGATTTCTCTATTCTTGACAAAGTCAGGAGGGGGACCAGTAAAACTGCTGTCTTGGACTTCCGGAGGGCAGACTTTGAGCTGTTCAGGACACTGGTTGGCAGAGTCCCTTGGGACGCAGTTCTGAAGGGCAGAGGAGTCCAGGAAGGCTGGGCACTCCTCAAGAAGGAAATCTTAAAGGCTCAGGAGCGGTCTGTCCAAATGTGCCCAGAGACAAGCCAGGACGGAAGAAGACCGGCCTGGCTGAACAGAGACTTGTGGCTAGAGCTCAGGAAGAAAAACAGGGTTTATGACCTTTGGAAAAGAGGGCGAGCCACTCAAGAGGATTATAAGGATGTTGTGAGGCAGTTCAGGGACAAAATTAGAAAGGCCAAAGCTCAATCGGAGCTCAATCTGGCTACTGCTGTTAAAGATAACAGAAAATGTTTTTATAAATACATTAACACAAAAAGGATGCAATGGCCAGGCAGAGGAATGGGACAACTGGATTTACTGGACTGTGTGGATCTGATGGCGTGGCACATCGGATCCGCAGCTGTACAAGGCTCTAGTGGACACCAGCGCACAGTGTACCCTAATGCCATCAGGCTAGCAAGGGGCAGAACCTTGTATTTCTGGAGTGACAGGGGATCCCAACAGTTAACTGTATTGGAGGCCAAAGTGAGCCTAACTGGGAATGAGTGGCAAAAGCACCATATTGTGACTGGCCCAGAAGCTCCATGCATCCTTCGCATAGGCTACCTCAGCAGATGGCACTTCAAGGACTCAAAAGGGTAGCAGTGGGCTTTTGGCATAGCTCCCTTAAGTATGGAGAAGATTAAACAGCTATCTACCTTGCCCAGCCTCTCAGAAGACGCTCCATTTGTGGCACTGCTGAGGGTTGAAGAACAGCAGGTGCCAATCACTACCACAACGGTGCACCAGCAGCAATATTGCACCAACAGAGACTCCCTGATTCCCATCCATAAGCTAATTGGTCAACTGGAGAGCCAGGGAGTGATCAGCAAGACTTCGCTCACCCTTTAATAGTCCCATATGGCCAGTGCGAAAGTCTAATAGCGAGTGGAGGCTAACAGTGGAGTATCGTGACTTGAATGAAGTCAAGCCCCCACTGAGTGCTGCTTTGCTAGACATTCTAGAACTTCAATATGAGCTGGAGTCAAAGTTGCTGTACAATTACATCACTGAGAGGGCTGTAAACTAGATAGGAAGGGGGCCCTTAACAAACATGGGGCAGCTTCAAGATCCTTCTCACAGAAACCACCCCTATGGCCCCCTGCTACCAAAACCTTGCCAAATAAACCCACTACAACTTCTTATCCTCCACATGCTTGGAGATGACCTCCAGGATTAGCTGTTCCATCACCTTTCCACAGATGGAGGTGAGGCTTACTGGCCTGTAGTTGCCAAGGTCCTCCTTCTTGCCCTTTTTGAAGACTGGAGTGACACTGGATTTCTTCCAGTCCTCAGGCACCTCTCCTGTTCTCTACAACCTTTCAAAGATGATGGAGAGTGGCCTAACAACAATATCGGCTAGCTCCCTCAGCACTCGTAGGTGCATTCCATGGATTTGTGGGTATCAAGTTTGCCTCAATGATCTCTGACCTGATCCTCCTCGACCAAGGGAAAGTCCTCCTTTCTCCAGACTTCCTCCCTTGTCTCCAGGGTCTGAGATTCCTGAGGGCTGGTCTTACCATTGAAGATAGAAGCAAAGAAGGCATTCAGTAACTCTGCCTTCTCTGTATCCTTCGTTACCAGGGCACCTGCCCCACTCAGCAGCGGGTCCATATTTTCCCTAGTTTTCCTCTTGCTACTGATGTATTTGAAGAAGCCCTTCTCATTGTCCTTGACATCCCTTGCCAGATTTAATTCCAAATGGGCTTTGGCCTTCCTTGTCACATCCCTGCATACTCTGATAGTGTCCCTATATTCCTCTCTAGTGAACTATCCCTTTTTCCACATGCTGTATACTTCCTTCTTCTGACTGAGCTTTGCCAGGAGCTCCTTGCTCATCCATGCAGGTCTCCTGCCCCCTTTCCTTACCTTCTTGCTCATAGGGCTACATCGATCTTGAGCTTGGAGGGGGTGATGCTTGAATATTGACCAGCTCTCCTGGATCCCCCTTCCTTCTAGGGCCCTAACCTATGGGATTCTTCCAAGTAGGTTCCTGAAGAGGCCAATTAATACACCAGTTAGTAGTCTGCATGTAATGCCAGTCACCATGCTGTAGTGCTCCCCACACCCTAGGAATATGCATTCCCCATGGTGTGTTGGTGCACTGTTTCCCAGATTACAATAATCCACATAGCTGTCCCCATGTTAAAAATTTGCTTTCTAAATTATTATCATTATCAAAACACAGTAAATATTAACAGCTGTGGTAGTTTTACTCAGGTGGGCAGCTGAGCTCTACCACAGCCACCCTCTCATTCCCCCTTCTCAAAGGGAAACCGGGAGAAAATACAAAGAAAAAGGGCTCAAGGTTTGAGATAAGGACAGGGAGATTGCTCAACAATTATCATGATGAGCAAAACAGACTCAGAGTAGGGAGATCAATATAATTTATTACCTATTACTAACAAGCTACAGAAGTGAGAACCAAAGGAAAGAAACCAAAAACACCTTCCCCCCATCCACCCTCTTCCACCTCCTCCCCCTGAGCAGCAGGGGGGAACAGGGGAATGGGGGTTGTGGTCAGTCTATAGTGCTTCATCTCTGCCGCTACTTCTCAGTCACTCTCTTCCCCTGCTCCAGCATGGGGTCCCTCCCATTGGATGCAGTCCTTCCCGAACTGATCCTGCGTCGGCTTCCCGTAGGCAGCAGCTCTTCAAGAACTGCTCCAAATACGGATCCCGCATGGGCGGCAGCTCCTGCCAGATAACCTGCTCCTGCGTGGTCCCCTCTCCACGGGCTACAGGTCTGGCCCGGAGTCTGCTCCAGCAAGGGTTTTCCATAGTCCGCAGCCTCCTTCAGGCCAGATCCACCTGCTCCACCGTGGTCTCCTCCACGGGCTGCAGTGTGGAACCCTGCTCCACCATGGTACTCCATGGGCTGCAGGGGGACAACCTGCTCCACCATGGTCTTCTCCACAGGCCACAGGGGACCTTCTGCTCCAGCACCTGGAGTACCTCCTCCCCCTCCTTCTTCACTGACCTTGGTGTCTGCAAGGCTGTTTCTCACTCCTCTCTCTCCCAGCTGCTGTTGAGCAGCAGTTGTTTGGTTTTTATCCCTTTCTTAAATATGCTCTCACAGAGGCACAAACAACATCGCTTATTGGCTCAGCTCTGGCCAGCGGCGGGGCCCTTATCTAACACGGGGCAGCTTCTGGATTCTTCTCACAGAAGCCACCCCTATGGCCTCCCGCTACCAAAACCTTGCCACATAAACCCATTACAACAGCCCTTGAGTACACTCCATTTCAGTGTAGGGTAACCCGTTGTCCCATGTGCAGTTTCTTGGCATCAGTAGTCCTGTAAAATACAAAAGAAAACTCCGAGGTCTTAATAACAAGGGGATCTCCTCTTTCTTGGGGGTCTATGCCACCGACCAGATAGGCAGCTCGTGTAGTCAATGAGTAATTTTGATCATCTGGTGCAATGGTTAAAAACACTCCAAGGGCCCAATAGCCTCCTGCCTCTTCCTCACTTAATAGGATTCGGTCCCCCGCCTTGAGGGAGACTCTCCACACATATTCCATCTCAGATTCCTCCAGGCACCTGAAATACTTTTCCTGCAACTTTGCTAATTAAGTAAGATTTAGTAAGAGATCTAATTTTTCCTGTAGTTGTTTGTCTCGCCTTTCAGCAAGTAGGTCCATGAAGAGGCTTAAGTTTGCTCTCCTGAAGTCCAGGGTTGCAATCCTACTTTTTGTTCTGCTTCCTCCTCACAAGATCCTGAACACCATCTCGTGGTCACTGCAGCCAAGGCTGTCCCCAACCTTCACAGGGATATGACGCCCTCTGTATTCAAAGGGGAACAGAACAACATCTCTGTGCTCAGAAGTGGAGGAGTAAAACCACACTACAAGTTCCCTATCAGTAGTGGAGCTTGGACAAAAAGCATACTGCCCTCAGCCCATTACAGCAATGGGCACAGCAGACCCTGCCATGTGGCAGCCCATACGCTCAGCAGACATGCTCTGGCAGTGACTGCAAGCTCTCTAGGTAGGCATCACTTCCATGTTTTTGCAAGTGGCAGTTCTGCACACAGTGAATTCTGAGCCTCTATAATATCTGTTATCCAAGGTAATTTCTCCCCATATCAGACAGCATGAACCTCCTGCAGGATCTACCACAGATTTGCTGATTATCCTCAGATTTAGGATAAGACAAAGACCTTTTTGCTTTTTCAAAATGACAGTATACCAAAACTACATCTCTCTCCCAATGCCCTGTCTTAAAAAATGCTCTCTATGGCTTCTCTTTAAAATGTACGATGCCTCAACTATGGCATCCAAACATGACTAGTGTTTTCTCATGAGAAGTCTGAGTCAACAAGCTCTTTAAACACAATTCAAAGCAACAGAAAAATACAGAATTTTCCTAATGTGTGAATACCTGAAGCTGATAAATACTGTATGTGGTAGATTATGGGATAGTATTGCATAACATTGGCTTCTTGTATGGAAACTGCCCTGAAATAAATATTTTTCTGGACAGAAAAAGACTCTGACAACTGCCATCCATGTGGCGGAAGTTTGTACGGAGCACACCATAAGCATACTCAAGCTCGCTGGCAGTAATGACCTGGAAAGATGGAAAGGAACCTACTGCGGATGCACTGGCCGGACAAGTCGGGCAATATCTTCTCCTATGTCAGGGAAGTCGGACAAGTCTTCCCCTATGGGCCTGCATCTCAGCTGTGGAGAAAATGGTTCAGCAGTTCAAAGGGAGAGAGAGAATGTCTTCTCCCCGACCCATACAGATCAGTATCTCAGTTATTAGGAGTAAATGTTCTTCTGCTCAAGAGAGAGGATACAGTGAGTACACACCACAGGCTACCCTGTGGGTTTACCTGTGTGACCATAGAGAGGACATGAGAAAATGGGATGGGAAATCTACCGCAACCCTAGAGGCATGGGTACATGAGTCACAAGAAAAAGCAATTGCAAAAAGGGGTTCTTCTGGGAAAATTGCTGCTCCGGTTTCGAGCGGGCAGTCACCCAGACACAATAATGAATACTATGACCAGGACTAGAGGGGCCCTCCCCCTAGCCAGGGGGAGGAAAGGGACAATCAGGCTTATTGGACTGTGTGGATTCGATGGCCTGGCACATTGGACCCACAGGAGTACAAGGCTCTAGAGGACACTGGTGCACAGTGTACTATAATGCCATCAACCTATAAAGGGGCAGAACTCATCTCTATCTTTGGAGTGACAGGGGGATCCCAACAGCTAACTGTATTGGAGGCTGAAGTGAGCCTAACTGGGAATGAGTGGCAAAGGCACCGTACTGTGACTGGCCCGGAGGCTCTGTGCATTCTTGGCATAGACTACCTCAAGAGAGGATATTTCAAGGACCCAAAAGAGTTCCGCTGGGCTTTTGGCATAGCTGTCTTGGAGACAGAGGACATTAAGCAGTTGTCCACCTTGCCCGGTCTCTCGGAAGACCCTTCTGTTGTGGGGCTGCTGAGGGTCAAAGAACAGCAGGTGCTCATCGCTACCACTGCAGTGCACCGGTGGCAGTAGCGTACCAACCGAGACTCCCTGATTCCCATCCATAAGCTCATTCATCAACTTGAGATCAAGGAGTGATCACCAAGAGTAACTCACCCTTTAATAGTCCCATATCATAGAATCATAGAATATCTGAGCTGGAAGGGATCCACAAGGATCATTGAGTCCAACTCTTCGGTCCCCAAAAGACCGCCCAAAAAATCAGACCACGTGTCTGAGAGCATTATCCAATTGCTTCTTGAACTCTGGCAGGCTCAGTGCCGTGACCACTTCCCTGGGGAGCCTATTCCAGTGCTCGACCACCTTCTCGGTGAAGAACCTGTTCCTGATATCCAATCTGAACTTCCACTGTCCCAGCTTCAAGCTGTTCCCTTGGGTCCTATCGCTGGTCACCAAAGAGAAGAGATCGGTGCCTGACTCTCTGCTCCCCCTCGTGAGGAAGTTGTAGACCATGATGAGGTCTCCCCTCAGTCTCCCCTTCTCCAGGCTGAACAAACCAAGTGACATCAGCTGCTCCTCGTATGTCTTTCCCTCTAGGCCCTTCACCACCCTTGTAGCCCTCCTCTGGACACTCTCCAATAGTTTCATATCCTTTTTTTACTGTGATGCCCAAAACTGCACACAGTACTCGAGGTGAGGCCGCGCCAGCTCAGAGTGGGACAAGCACTTCCCTCGAAAAGCTAGCAATGCCGTGCTTGATGCACCTCAGGATACGGTTGGCCCTCCTGGCTGCCAGGGCACACTGCTGGCTGATATTCAGCTTGCTATCAACCACGACCCCCAGATCCCTCTCTGTGGGGCTGCTCTCCAGCATCTCATCCCCCAGTCTGTACGTATAGCCAGGGTTGCCCGTTCCCAGGTGAAGGACCCGGCACTTGCTCTTGTTAAACTTCATACAGTAGGTAATTGCCCAGCTCTCTAATTTGTCCAGATCTCTCTGCAAGGCCTCACCACTCTCGACAGAGTCAAGACCTCCACCCAATTTGGTACTGTCCGTGATCTTGCTCAAAAATCCTTCAAGTCCTTCATCCAAATTGTTTATGAAAACATTGAGGAGGACTAGTCCTAAAATGGAGCCCTGAGGAACGAACCCCACTAGTGACAGGTTGCCAGCCTGATGTAACCCCATTTACAAGAACCCTCTGGGCCTGACTCGTCAGCCAGTTGTTCACCCATCTTATTATGCTTTAATCTAACTGTATTCTGGTCATTTTGTCCAGAAGGATACTGTGAGAGACAGTATTGAAAGCTTTACTTTGAAAAGTAAAAGACAGTATTGAAAGCTTTACAGTATTGAAACCTTACCCACTGAAATTCGGAAATTAATTTGGGATAATGCTTCAGAATTTGAAAAGGAGTTTCAAGCATGGCGTCAATTAGTCAACTTTGCCTATTATGAAGAAAGCAATAAAATTACTGCCTTTATACTTAATATAAACAATGCCACCGTATACAATGTATAGCCAATCATTGCATTAGGACTCAATCATAATGGAACTATACTTTATCCTAAGGAGCATAAAGCATGGGCCCATCAAAAGGGAGGAAAGTGGCAGACAATTGATGTGAATGCATGTATTGTGCACGAACAAAAAGGCTTCATTTGTGAAAGTAACACGCTCGAGGCCCAAGACATTTGTCTTGATGCTGAACAAAATATTTGTCACTTTGAGTTACATCCCGATGAAACCCTTGAAACTGTACTTGTATATATTAGGAAAGGCTGCGTTTGCATGAGAACCTGTTGTGATTCCGTAGTCATAGATGATACTACTGTAGATACAAGTAATCACTACATTGTTTGTGTTTGTGACTTTACCAAAAGTCTGGGATGTGATTTTAGTTACTCAGCTCCCATCACGACTCACCAACTTATTACATCCAATTATACTTTACTTCGCGACCTGCTGCCTACCCCTGTTGGAATGAACCTTACACTGGTGAAGAAATTACTATCACATGAAGATTTGAAGCGGTTGGTGAAACAAGTTCAAGAAAACGGACAAAAAAACTTTGATTACTGTCCATCATGATTTGGAAGAAATACATCAAGTGTTGGAAAGAGTAAAGAAGGATGGAAAACACCACTGGAGGGACACTTTGTTCAGATGGTTGCCAACTGCCACGGGAATCTTCAACAAGATGCTTCATCCTGTCTTGTCTTTCATATTGACAATATCCCTGTATGTTAAACTATGGATTATGATGAAACTTGTAGTATCCCTACAAGATGTACATATACTCGATAATCCTCATCATATGTGATACACCTGATATATTTCAAATGTCGTGAAGCTCGAGTGACTATAGTCACGGAGTGGATTATGTGGAATAATTGCCTGAGGTGACTTAGAAATTAAGCTTATATTCACATTTTTAAGAAAAGGTACAGCACTGAAGAAGCTTCCAGGGTGGAGTGTAGCTGCATTCCATAGAAGTTCCCTAGGCCTCCAACCTTAGATGTTGGCCACACCAGGGGAACTTGGTGTGCTGACTCTAAGAGGAACTGTACGGAAGGTGGAGCGGAGTGGAGACGCTGTGGCCAGGCTCTGTGATAAGATGGGAACTCAAAGGTACATCGGAACCAATAAGCTGCATATTTGCTACCCTGGGCCAACGGCCTGCCATGTTTTTGACAAAATGCTGTCCTTTTGGTGAACTTTGCTCATTATAATATCATTATAATACCAAAACACACCTCCATCCCAAAGGCTACCCGCCTCCAAGGTGCGACCACCCCTCACTGAGCATGTGCTCTGAATTCCTCTGAGCCCATACCTTTAAGCAAAAGCAAGAAAATTTAGCACCAATCGTAGCAAAGGTATGTATGACGAGAGTCACTCAAGCTCCACCTGACTGATAAAAAATGATATAAATTAGCTTAAGGGAGAGAGGATGTTAGGGAAGATATCATTGCAAAGGAAAAGATATTATCTCGAAAGATACCTTCTGACTTTTTGGGATCAGTCAACAGGCTGAGCCTCTTCCCCCCCCCCCCCCCCCCACCCCATTGGGATGCCTTTGGGTAAGATTCAAACACTTGGTTATATATACCAAGTGCCTCCCTGGGAAACTTAAAAATCTCTATAGAGTCTCTTCATATCTTTTAACATGTTTGTAGCTAGGCTGTATTACTCATACTTTTGGTATTTGCACATGCTTTGCAGACAGTGAATTTATCATTGGCAATCCAAAGAACCCGTGTATCTGTTGTTTTAATAAATTGCACTGCTCATTAATCTAGCCGTGGTAGTTCTCAAGGAACGCGACCAAACTCTTTTAAGTGTGGCCGTGGTATTTCATGGAACGCGACTAGACTGAGGGTATATTACGTTTTTTGTGCATCCGTAATCGTTATAGTTCAGTACACTGAACGCAACCAGACTTATAACAACTAATTGGGCTTCACTCCCAATTACTTTAACCTTTAATGCAACAAAGAGTAATCATCTAAGAGCTTTACATCAAATTACAGTCTTAATAGACAATCATAAAGAATGTTTTCCACGAAAATCCCCATAAAAGTGATACTGATTCTACTTATTGCTTTTATTAAATAGCAAGCAGAAACAGTTTAATTGCCTCCCCTGATTAGAAGTGATGGCCTCTTACAGTATTTCAATCTACTGCAGTCTGAAGGGTTTCAAGACTACATATCTCCTCAGGTACTGGCTTGACATCCGGTTAAGAGTCCTGCATGATAACAGGAGTTGTGGTAGGGTAAGAGCAGTGTTTGGGAAGCAGACATCCCAAGAACACACACACACACAAAACATTCATCTGACATTTGTCTTGAGACACTGAGAGCAAAAATAATCTCAACATGATGAATGAGAAGGATTGCTATATTTGTTTTCAGCAGAACTAGGACTTCAACCAAAGAGCTGATCTACACAGTCTTTATAATGCATGGAAATACTGAAACAGATCAAATGCAACCTTAAGGCGTTACATTCATTACCTTCACTGAATCAGCATGGAGATCATCCCCCGTAGTATTCAGGACACTTATTTATGCGTTGCCAAGCCAGGAGAGCTGTTTTATATTTCTCATGCTTATTTCATGGTCATAAAACTACTGTGACAGAAGATAATTTAAGCATGGTAGAGGTCTCCATGCATTACTACCTGACAAAGTAGTTTATTAGCCATTTCAATCTGATTTACAGAGTCCGTCTGTTTAGGCATTTATACCTTAATTTTTTCAAAAGAGACTCAAAATTTCAAAATTGTCAAATTTAACAGTTAACGATGTTTATGGCTCCTAACAGCTTTATAGCAGCGTAATTAAGTTTAAAATCTTTGGTGACAGGAGGAAGACTACCAGCAAAATTTCGACCCTGGATATGGGGAGAGCAGACTTCAGGCTGCTCAGGGAACTAGTTAGTAAGGTCCCCCGGGAAACTGCTTTTGAAGACATCGGGGTCCATCAGTGCTGGTCACTTTTTAAGTACCACCTCTTAAGAGCACAGGAACAGGCAATTCCAAAGTGTCAGAAGTCAAGCAGGCGGGGCAAAAGGCCAGCTTGCCTGAGCAGGGATCTTCTAGAGCTTAGGTGGAAAAAGAATGTGTATGGCCACTGGAAGCGAGGTCAGGTGACATGGGAGGACTACAGAGATGCTGTTCACCATTGTGGGGAGAAAAATTGTGTGGTCAAAGTGCGATTAGAGTTGAAGCTGGCCAGTACTGGGGGGGACAATACAAAGGGCTTTTTAAAAGTATGTTAACAGCAAAAGGAGGACCAGAGAAAACATTGGTCTGTTACTTGATGAGGACGGTCAGCTCACAAATAGGGACGTAGACAAAGCAGAGACGTTTAATGCCTTCTTTGCCTCCATCTTCAACACCGATGATGGGCCCTGGGATCCCCGGAACCCTGAGTTGGAGGACCATGACCGCGATAACTATAAACTCCCAGCCAACCAGGAATTTGTGCAGGATTTGCTGCTCCAGCTAGATGCATACAAGTCTATGGGGCCCTATGGGATTCATCCCAGGATACTCAGAGAGCTGGCTGATGTCATCGCAAGACCTCTCTCAATTATTTTTCAACGGTCTTGGGAATATGGAGAGGTCCCAGTCGACTGGAAGCTGGAAAACATTGTTCCAATTTTAAAGAAGAGCAAGAAAGACCTTGGTAATTACAAGCCTGTCAGTCTCACGTCAGTGCCTGGTAAAATTATGGAGATTATTCTGGGAGTTATCAAAAAACACCTGAAAGACAATGCAGACATCGGTCAAAGCTAACACGGGTTCACGATGGGAAAGTCCTGCTTAACGAACTTAATTTCATTTTATGACAAAGTTACCCTCCTAGATGACCAAGGGAAGCCAGTAGATGTGATCTTTTTGGATTTCAGCAAAGCTTTCGATACTGTTTCTCACAGCATCCTTCTGGAAAAAAATGTCCAGCATACAGCTAGATAATACATAATACAACAGGCGAACAATTGGCTGACAGGTCAGTCTCAAAGGGTTATAGTAAATGGGGTTACATCAGGCTGACAGCCAGTCACTACTGGGGTTCCACAGGGCTCCATTTTAGGGCCAGTTCTCTTTAATGTTTTCATAAATGACTTGTATGCAGGACTTAAAGGTATACAAAGTAATTTTGTGGATGACACTAAATTGGGAGGAGCTGTTGACTCCCTCGAGGGTAGAGAGGCCTTGCAGAGAGATCTTGATAAATTAGAGGGCTGGGCAATGTGACTCCTGCACATGACATAAGTCTTGCTCAGGCTTATGAGCCACAGTAGGCCTTGATGTGACTGTTCCTTGCACATCGGAGTTCCAGAACACGGTAAGGAATCTGAGTTTGACTATAAGTCAGTCACATTATCTTATAAATATAGCGGCCTATTGCATATCAGACTCTGCAGCATGGACAGTAGCCTAACTTGCAGAATACCAGAACTGTACATTCTGGAAGGTACCAGAATGACAGGGTTGGTGGAAAATACCAAAGTTGCCTTATCTGAACCATAGCCAGGATGGAAAAGTACTCACTAACAGTCAATTATCTTGTAGTCCTATAAATAGTAATCCTAAGAAAAGAGCCCCTTGAGCTCTCCAGGGACAGCAGCAGGCTGCACCCACAATCTCCCCCTGAGCTGGGAAACCTCTCCAGGTACCCAGAGAGGTATTTTAGCAAATTCTGTTGAAATAATTGTGTTAAATTGGCTGATGATTAAATGCTGATTAAGTGCTGTTAAAAATCATATAATCTAACCCTGTTATTTACCATAAAAGTATAAAATAAATCCTAAATTGTTGCTACATTAAAGTCGTGTAAAATCTGTTCTGTGACAGGCAATCACCAACAATATGAAGTTTAACAAGAGCAAGTGCTGGATTCTGCACCTGGGAAGGGGCAACCCTGGCTATACGTACAGACTGGGGGACGAGACGCTGGAGAGCAGCCCCGCAGAAAGGGATCTGGGGGTTTTGGTTGATGGCAAGTCGAACATGAGTCAACAGTGTGCCCTGGCAGCCAAAAGGGCCAACCCTATCCTGGAATGCATCGAGCATGGCACTGCTAGCCAGCTGAGAAAAGTGATTGTCCCGCTCTACTCTGTACTGGTGCAGCCTCACCTTGAGTAGTGTGCAGTTTTGGGCACCACAATATAAGAAGAACAATACACTATTAGAGAGTGTCCAAATGAGGGCTACGAAGATGGTGAAGGGTCTAGAGGGGAAGACATATGAGGAGCGGCTGAAGTCACTTGGTTTGTTCAGCCTGGAGAAGAGGAGACTGAGGGGAGACCTCATCGCATCCCACAGTTTCCACACGAGGGGGAGCAGAGGGGCAGGTGCTGATCTCTTCTCTCTGGTGACCAGCAATAGGACCCGAGGGAATGGCATGAAGCTGGGACAGGGGAGGTTCAGTCTGGATATTAGGAAACGTTTCTTCACTGAGATAGTGGTCGGGCACTGGAACAGGCTCCCCAGGGAAGCGGTCATGGCACCAAGCCTGCCGGAGTTCATGAAGCTTTTGGACAACACTCTCAGACATATGGTTTGGTTTCTGGGTGGTCCTGTATGGAGCCAGGAGTTGGACTTGATGATCCTTGTGGGTCCCTTCCAGCAAGATTTGTCTATTCCATATGCTCAAACAACAGATTGTCACATATCTTTAGATTTTAAAGCTTCAGTCTGACTCTGTGGAAATTATTATACCCTAGAGTTTAGAATTAGCATGATTTGTCAGTTTCCCTACAACTATAGTATCCTCTCTTTGAAATGGGTCCCTGCATCCTGAATACTTTCAAGAAATGCGTTTGACTAACTCCCCAGCCTTCAAGAGTAAGAGCTAAGAGTGAACCAACCAGTAACAGCCATTTACCTCTAACTGCCCCAAATTAAAATACTCATTTCCAGGCAATTGCAAGGCCAATAAAGTACATACTAAAATACTTTTTCCACCCACAAAATTCTCTAGACAACTTAAGAACCTTAGTATTCTAATTCAGCCATCTCAAACTGGCACATACCATAACTATCTTTATGAAGATAACATACTAAATACAGTCCAGCAAAAGTGAAGAGAAGCAACAGAGAAGGGGAAAGCTAGTAAGATAGATTTGGTTACTTGTCTACAGCACAAAAGTCCATAAAAGACAGTAGTTAATGGGAAGCTACTCTTCAATAAAACAGGAAGTAATTCAAGAAATTGTTTAACAGAACAGCAAATTCTCAGTTTTTATGACATCATGGCTGTGTAGCTTCCATGCTGTTGCATGAAACGTATTCATTCTGGCCTGAGCAACGACCGCATCGTAGCTCACAAATACCAACCTCTAATTCCCCTTCCACCAACTAAAGTAAAAACAGTACCAACAACCAAAATAATAATAATAATAATAATGGCTTGCAGCTTTCAACACCAAATTTAACTGATCAATATGCATACAATAAACTGGGCTACCTCTATGCATAACAAGCCTATGACATCATCACCAGAGCAGACACTTTCTGCAGCTGACCAGGGGGATCGAGGCATGCAGGGGGTTTCCTACACTGAGGCCACCCGAGGGAACCACCAAGACCCGTCAGCTTTTCTTCACTCCTCTTCTCCAGACTAAACAACTCCAGTTCCTTGTTATGATTTCAGCTAGGAAAGAGGTAGTTTTCCTCCTAGTAGCTGGTATGGTGCTGTGTTTTGGATTTAGGATGAAAATCCCCGGTGCTCGGATAGCGGAGCCAATAGTCTGGAAAGAGAGGGCAGGGAAGCCAGGCAGCTGGGATCCCTTGCTAGGGACGCAGGCATTGACAAAGCAATTGGAAAAGGGGCACAAATCTTCAGCCTCTGGAGGCGTCTCCTGTCAGGTGTGAAGGAAAGGCATCCCTTCAAGGAAGATCTTGGATGTCAACCAGGCAAATGGACCGCCATGGAGAGGGGTAACCAGTACCTGAGGGAATTAGCTGTGTTGGAGGTGATTTAGGAGGTAACTTAGACAACAAACAGCTATTCAATGATCCAGGTGAAGTCAAGTGTACATGACCCATGTGGCAGAAGTTTGTACAGAGTGCGCCATCATCACATTCCAGCTCATTGGCAGTAATGACCTGGAAAAAAACAAGAGGAATCCATGGTAGATGAATTGACTGGACAACTCAAGCAGTATGAAGAAAGTCTCTCTTCTTCCCTACAAGACTGCATCTCAGCTGTGGAGAAGCTTTCTGAAGCAGTTCACCAACTAAAAGAGAATGCTTTGGAGAAACTTTCCCAAGTCCACCAACTTAGAATTTATCTTCCTCCCCAGCTGTACGAACCAGTCTCTCAGCTCTCAGGAGTAAGCGTCCTCCTGTTCAAGAAAGAAGATATAGTGGGTATACATCCCGTGCCACCCTGTGGTTTTACCTATGTGACCATGGAGAGGATATGAGAAAATGGGATGGAAAATCTACCTCCACCCTAGAGGCATGGGTACATGAGTTGCAAGGAAAAACAATCTTAAAAGAGGGGTTCTCTGAGAAAATTGCTGCTCCAATTTCCAGCGGGCAGTCCCCCAGACACAGTAATGAATATTATGACCAGGGTTAGAGAGGCCCTGCCTCCAGACAGGGGGAGGAAAGGGACAATCGGGTTTATTGGACTGTGTGGATTTGATGGCCTGATACATCATACCCACAGGAGTACAAGGCTCTAGAGGACACCAGTGCACAGTGTACTGTAATGCCATCAACCTATAAAGGGGCAGAACCCATCTGTATTTCTGGACTGACAGGGGGATCCCAGCAGTTAACTGTATTGGAGGCTGAAGTGAGCCTAACTGGGAATGAGTGGCAAAAGTACCCCATTGTGACTGGCTCGGATGCTCCGTGCATCCTTGGCATAGACTACCTCATAGACTACCAAGCAACAACAAGCCTTTGAACAAATTAAATGGGAGATAGTTCATGCAGTAGCCCTTGGGCCAATCCAAGCACGATAAGATGTAAAGAATGTGCTCTACACTGCAGCCGGGGAGAACGGCCCCACCTGGAGCCTCAGGCGGAAAGAGCCTGGGGAAACTTGAGGTCGACCCCTAAGGTTTTGGAGTTGGGGATACAGAAGATCCGAGGCCCGCTACGCTCCAACCGAAAAGGAGATGTTGGCAGCATTTGAAAGGGGTTGAGCTGCTTCAGAAGCGGTTGGTACTGAAGCACAGTTCCTCTTGGCACCCCAGCTGCCAGTTCTGGGATGGATGTTAAAAGGCAGGGTCCCCTCTACACATCATGCAACTGACACTATGTGGACTAAATGAGTCACACTGATCACAGTACGGGCTCAAATAGGAAACCGCAGTCACACAGGAATCTTGGAAGTGATTATGGACTGGCCAGAAGGAAAAGATTTGGGATATCACCGGAGGAGGAGGTAACCCGTGCTGAAGAAGCCCCACTGTACAACAAGCTACCAGAAAGTAAGAAGCATTATGCCCTGTTCACTGATGGGTCCTGTCGTATTGTGGGAAGGCATTGGAGGTGGATGGCTGCTGTATGGAGTCCTACACAACAAGTTGCAGAAACTGCTGAAGGAGAAGGTGAATCGAGTCAGTTTGCAGAAGTGAAAGCCATCCAGCTGGCTTTAGATATTGCTGAACGAGAAAAGTGGCCTGTTCTCTATCTCTATACTGATTCATGGATGGTAGCAAATGCCCTGTGGGGGTGGTTACAGCAATGGAAACAGAACAACTGGCAGCGCAGGGGCAAACCCATCTGGGCTGCTGCATTGTGGCAAGATATTGCTGCCCGGGTAGAGAACCTGGTTGTAAAGATACACCATGTAGATGCTCATGTGCCCAAGAATTGTGACACTGAAGAACACTGAAACAACCACCAGGTGGATTGGGCTGCTAAGATTGAGGTGGCTCGGGTGGGCCTGGACTGACAACAGAAGGGTGAATTATTTATAGCTCGATGGGCCCATGACACCTCAGGCCATCAAGGCAGAGATGCAACATACAGATGGGCTCGTGATCAAGGGGTGGACCCGACCATGGACACTATTGCACAGGTTATTCTTGATTGTGAAACGAGTGCTGCAATCAAGCAAGCCAAGTGGGTGAAATATAAATATGGGGAGGCCTAGCAGATTGATTATATCACACTCTCTCAAACCTGCAATGGCAAGTGCCATGTACAGGCAAGTGGACCTGCCCAATCAGACCTGTTACGTACTGTAGAAAGAGATAAAATCCCTGTAATACATGTAAAAAGCATGCCGGGGAAGACAGTCTGTGCGACTCCTGCCTCAGGCAAAGGTAAACCCATTTGTGGGATTGCTTTTGCCCAGCGACCTGGATGTACTTGGTGGGTAGTGCAAAAGAATGGGGAAGTCCGATGTGTAGCTCAAGGGGATTTAATGTTGGATGAGAATTGCCCGTTATTCAAATTGTATGATTTTAATTACTATATAATACTGCATGTCATCGCTACTGTGATTGCTATATGTCCTATTAATGGTATCACAGTAACAGTCACGCAGATAATGACGAATGAAATTTGATAGAATTGGACAAGCACAGCAGTGCGATAGAACCAGAACAGGCTTTAGTGCACAACGATCCAGTATCACACACCATCTCTTCAGCCCTGAAAGACCTCTGGGTCAGATGGAGGCCAAAGTCAGTCACAGAATAAACAAAATCAGTGGGCATTTTATATACATAAATGAAAATGGTGATTAATTGGAATGTATTGGGAAGTGTGTAACCTGGGCATGACATAAATGGTATGGAATATTGTCCTGGTTTCAGCTTGGATAGAGTTAATTTTCCTCCTAGTAGCTGGTAGAGTGCTGTGTTTTGTGTTTAGGCTGAGAATAATGTTGATAACACGCTGATGTTTTAATTGTCGCAGAGAACTGCTTACACCAAGCCAAGGACTATTCACCTTCTCATACTGCCTACTGCTCTACCAGTGAGGAGTCTGGGGGTGCACAAGGAGGTAGGAGGGGACAGAACCAGGGCAACTGACCCAAACTGGCCAAAGGGATATTCCATACCATATGACGTCATGCGGAGCAATTAATATGGGGTGGCTAGCTGGGGAGGGTGGGGACTGCTGCTTGGGGATGCAATGGGCATTGGTCAGCGGGTGGTGAGCAATTGCATTGTGCATCACTTGTTTTGGACACATTAATATTATTTTTATTATTTCTTTTCTTTCCTAATAAACTGTCTTTATCTCAACCCACAAGCTTTTATTTTTTTTTCTAGTTCTCTTCCCCATCCCACTTGGGGAAGGGTGAGCAAACGACTGTGTGCTGCTTAGCTCTTGGACCACTTAAACCTCAACACCACCTTAAAACACCCCAGAGACAGTGACGCCACCACTTCCCTAGGCAACCTGTTCCATTCCCTAACCACTCTTTCGGAGAAAAAAAAGTCTCCTCATATCCAGCCTGAACCTCCCCTGGCACATCTTGAGGCCATTCCCTCTTCTACTGTTGATAGTTTCCTCAGTGAAGAGGCCGACCCCCACCTCGTTACAACCTCCTTTCAGGTAGCTGTAGAGAGCAATAAGGTTCCCCCCCTCAGCCTCCTCTTCTCCAGACTAAACAACCCCAGTTCCCTCAGCTGCTCCTCATAGGACTTGTGTTCCAGGCTCTTCACCAGCTTTGTAGCCCTTCTCTGGACACACTCCGGGGCCTCAATGTCTTTCTTGTACTGAGGGGCCCAAAAGTGAACACAGTACTCGAGGTGTGGCCTCACCAGAGCAGAATACAAGGGGACGATCACCCCCCTGGTCCTACTGGCTACACTATTCTCGATACAAGCCAGGATGCCGTTGGCCTTCTTGGCCACCTGGGCAAACTGCTGGCTCATGTTCAGGCAAGCGTCAACCAACACCCCCAGATCCTTTTCCTCTGCACAGCTTTCCAGCCACTCTGCCCCAAGCCTGTAGCACTGCATGGGGTTGTTGTGGCCAAAGTGCAGGACCTGGCACTTAGCCACATTGAACCTCATCCCGTTGGCCTCTGCCCATCGATCCAGCCTGTCCAGGTCCCTCTGCAGGGCCTTCCTGCCCTCCGGCAGATCGACACTTCCCCGCAACTTGGTGTCGTCTGCATGCTTACTGAGGGTGCGCTCAATTCCCTCATCCAAATCATCAATAAAGATATTTTAAAGGGTGGGCCCCAACACCGACCCCTGGGGAACACCACTGGTGACCGGTCGCCAGCTGGATTTCACTCCATTCACCACCACTCTCTGGGCCCGGCCGTCCAGCCAGTTTTTAACCCAGCAAAGTATACTTGTCCAAGCCATAGGCTTCTAGCTTCTCCAGGAGAATACTGTGGGAGACCATGTTAAAGCTTTGATGAAGTCTAGGTAGACTACTTCAAACAGTCTCCTTCATTCACCATTAGGAGTTATCTGGTCACAGAAGGATATGACGTTGGTAAGATCTCCTCTGCAGACATGAACTTACCAGAATTCATGGCCATGCAGCTTCCATACTGTTTCATGAAGTGTATTCGTTCTGGCCTGAACAATGGAATTGAAGGTCTGACCCAAAAATAGCGGGAATTGGCAAGCTCACAGTACTCACTCTGTTTCTTTGCAATCCTACTAGCATGGACGTGATGTCATCTACATTTTTGCATTTTTTGAATGGCTGCTGTGTTTATGTCACCAGTAATGCTGTTGGGCTTGAAACATTTGCAAAGCACTTGGAAGCAGGCACGAGGCATGTGTAGTGGGTTTACGTGGCAAGGTTTTGGTAGCAGGGGGCCACGTTGGGCGCCAAAAAGGACTGTGGCGGTTTTACTCGGGTGGGCGGTCGAGCTCCACCACAACCATTCTCACTCCCCCTCCTCAAAGAGGAATGGGGAGAAAATACGATGAAAAGGGCTCAAGGAATTTGAGATAAGGATGATAGTTGAGAGAAGTAACGGGCAAAACATGGACTGGATGATTGTTACGAATGTTATAAATTGTGAAGAATCTAAGAAAGCAGTAATTGTGAAGGAATATATTTCATGTTAGTGTGGTGAAGGGACGAGGGGTGGTGTGTGTGTAAATTGTCCACCTCGTCGGTGTTGTGATGATGTTGTTTATTTTGGTGTGGGGAATTCTTTTTCTTTTTGATGTACGTCAAGTTTGTGAAGATTGTGATGATTGTAAAGTAAGAGTATGTTGTGATTT
The DNA here is from genome assembly GCA_011074415.1 of Stictonetta naevosa. NCBI lineage: Eukaryota > Metazoa > Chordata > Aves > Anseriformes > Anatidae > Stictonetta > Stictonetta naevosa. Next base: position 20,111 of record JAACYO010017206.1, read on the forward strand.
TTCCTAAAAATGCTTTTCACAGAGGCGAGGGGTGGAATGCAGTGGGTTTACGTGGCAAGGTTTTGGTAGCAGGGGGCCATAGGGGTGGCTTCTGTGAGAAGGATCTAGAAGCTGCCCCATGTTTGGTAAGGGCCCCACTGCTGACCAGAGCTGAGCCAATAAGAGATGTTGTTTTGCGCCTCTGTGAGAGCATATTTAAGACTGGGAAAAAAAACGCTGCGCCACGCAACAGCTGGGAGAGTAAGAGGAGTGAGGAACAGCCTTGCAGGCACCAAGGTCAGTGAAGAAGGAGTGGGAGAGGTGCTCCAGGCGCCGGAGCAGAAGTCCCCTGCGGCCTGTGGTGAGGACCATGGTGAAGCAGGCTGTCCCCCTGCAGCCCATGGAGTACCACGGTGGAACAGGGTTCCACGCTGCAGTCCATGGAGGAGACCACAGTGGAGCAGGTGGACCTGCACCAACGGAGACTGAGGCCTGTGGAAGACCCCTGCCAGAGCAGATTCCAGGCCGGACCTGTAGCCTGTGGAAAGGAGACCACGCAGGAGCAGGTGACCTGGCAGGAGCTGCTGCCCGTGGGGGATCCAGGTTGGAGTAGTTTGCTCCTGAGGGATGGACCCCGTGGTACGGACCCATATCTGGAGCAGTTCTTGAAGAACTGCTGCCTGTGGAAAGCCCACGCCGGATCAGCTCGGCAAGGACTGCATCCCGTGGGAGGGACCCCACAGCACAGGGTATGAGAGTGACCGAGAAGGAGCGGCGGAGAAGAAGCGCTATAGACTGACCA
>JAACYO010017330.1:0-12309 GCA_011074415.1 Stictonetta naevosa
CTTGTCCTTCACCCTCCCCCAGGTGGAGCTGGGTACACTCTAATTGCTCCCTCACATAAAGGGCAACCCCACCCCCTCGCTTCCCCAGCCTGTCTTTCCTAAAAAGGACATAGCCCTCCATGACAGCGTTCCAGTCATGCGAGCTGTCCCACCAGGTCTCTGTGATTGCAACGAGATCGTGGCCCTGCGACCAAACACAGATCTCGAGCTCATCCTGTTTATTTCCCATGCTCCGCGCATTGGTATACAGGCACTTTAGGGAAGCAGCAGGCGCAGTTACCCCTGGAGGGATGCAAGAAGATTCCGGACGGGGTATTGGGAACGTTACCTTCTCTGGGGAGCCCTCAGACAATCCTATGGGACAACTCAGAGGTTTTTCCCTTACTTCAGCAGTGACAGTAGTGACCACTTCCCCCAGCCCTTCTCTGTCACTTTTAGCTCCCCTCCCTTCCCCTGTCAAACCTAGTTGAAAGCCCTGGTAATCAGCCCAGAGAGCTTGCTCCCCAACACACTTGTGCCCCACTTGCTGAGTTGGTGTCTGTCAGCAGCCCACATACCCGGCTTCTCAAAGGGCTGCCCAAGACCAAAATACCCAAATCCCTGGTCCAGACACCACCCCCTCAGCCAGTCATTCACCTGTCCCATTCTCCTCCTTCTTTCTGGATCCCAGTCACCCAGCGGGAGGACAGAGGAGAACACTACCTGCACCCCCGATCCCTTCAACAACCTTCCCAGGGATGCAAAGTCCTTTTTAATATTCCTCATTTTTCTAGTAGCAGCTTCCTGGGACCCAACCTGAATGACGAGAGGATAGTAGTCCTCCGGTTTAATGAGCTGTGGCAGAGCCTTCCTAACGTCTCTGACACGTGCCCCAGGAAGACAGCACACCTCTCTGGATAGGTTATCTGGGCGGCAGATGGGAGCCTCAGTGCCCCTCAGCAAGGAGTCTCCGATCACCAGGACTCCACTCTTTTTTTGTGGCACTGGTTGCGATGCAGTGCTCCGGCCGGCCCTGATCCCTATGTTTAGTACTTCCCCCAATCTTGACACAGTTCTTGGGGTTGCTTCCCAGGTTTGGACTACTGTCCAGACCCTTGGCCTCTTCCTTAACTTCCCTGAGAGCCTCAAATCTATTTCCCAGGGACACCGTGGGGGTAGGTGGCACCGTGGGTGTCGGGGGCAGATGTCTCTTTCTGCTCTGAGCTGAGACGAGGGTCCAGCCCCTTTTCTTTTGTGGACAGTCAAGCCCTCTGTCCTGCATGTGATCAGCAGGGTCAGCTTCTACCCCTTGCCGGGACTTAGGAGAGGGCTGCTGAGCATCAGCAGGGGCAGGTTGACACCTCCTATCTGTCACCCTCAGAGACTCCCAGGAGCCCCTCAGGCTGCGGATTTCTCGCTGCAGCCCAGCCACCTGCTTGAGGAGTTGCCTAAGCAGGGCACACCTGCACCCATGACAGCCCTCTCTTCCCACATGGCCCAGGTGGGACTCCAGATTGCGGAGCTCCCCGCAGTCACCTGTCTGGACTGCCACTTTCCCCCTCAGGGGATCCACCTGGGTGCCCACGTGAGCCCAGAGAGGCAGCATCTCCTCCGTTTGGATTGCCGCTTCAGACCGACCACTGTGACGGGTGCACACCATGGTGAGTTCTAGGTTCTCCTCCCTGCCCCGCGCAAACTGCCTGTGCTAACTGCCAAGCCGGTCCTGTTAGCGCGTCCTGTTTGCAGCGCTCCTGGGTCGCGGCGTTTCCTAGGGACTGCTTTTATAGCGCCAGGGGGAGGGCTGCTGTCACCCCTGGCTCCGCCCTCAGCACGTCAGCGCCCGCGGCGGCACAAGCACAGCTCCTGCCTGCTCGGGAGGAGGGGGCCGGGGCTGCGGCTCTGTGCCGCGTTATTGGGGGGGAGTTAAGGATTGGCTTCGTTCGTCTCCCTGCCAAGAGCCCTCACTGTAGCCGATCCCTGCAGCCGATCCCTGCGACGTACTTGTTAAAATGGTACTCGTTAAAACGTCCTCCTGATGTCTAGTCTAAACTTCCCCTACCTCAGCTTAACCCCGTTCCCGCGGGTCCTATCACTGGTGTTTATGGAGATTAGGTTACCCGCCTCTCCACACCCCCTCACAAGGAAGTTGTAGACTGTGATGAGGTCTCCCCTCAGCCTCCTCTTCTCCAGGCTGAACAGGCCCAGTGACCTCATCCGATCTTCATATGTCTTCCTCTCCAGGCCCTTCACCATCTTTGTCGCCCTCCTCTGGACACTCTCCAACAGTTTCATGTCCTTTTTATACTGTGGTGCCCAGAACTGCACACAGTACTCGAGGTGAGGCCGCACCAGCGCAGAGTAGAGCGGGATGATCACTTCCCTCGACCAACTAGCAATGCCATGCTTGATGCACCCCAGGATACGGTTGGCCCTCCTGGCTGCCAGGGCACACTGCTGGCTCATATTCAACTTGCTGTCAACCACGACCCCCAGATCCCTCTCTGCGGGGCTGCTCTCCAGCATGTCATCGCCCATTCTGTATGTATAGCCAGGGTTGCCGCGTCCCAGGTGCAGGACCCGGCACTTGTTTTTGTTAAACTTCATGTGGTTCGTGATTGCCCAGCTCTCCAATCTGTCCAGATCTCTCTGCAAGGCCTTTCCACCCTCATCCGAGTCAACGACTCCTCCAAGTTTGGTGTCATCGGCAAATTTGCTCAAAACACCTTCTAGTCCTACATCCAAATCATTTATAAAAACATTGAAGAGGACTGGCCCTGAAATGGAGCCTTGAGGTACCCCACTAGTGACCGTCCGCCAGCCTGATGTGGCCCCATTTACCACAACCCTTTGAGCCCTGCCTGTCAGCCAATTGCTCACCCATCATATGATGTTTTTGTTAAGTTGTATGCTGGACATTTTGTCCAGTAGGATCCTATGGGAAACCGTGTCAAAAGCCTTGCTGAAGTCCAAAAAGATCACATCAGCTGGTTTCCCTTGGTCGACTAGATGGGTGATCTTATCATAAAAAGAAATCAAGTTAGTCAAACAGGACCTACCCCTCATGAACCCATGTTGGCTGGGACCAATGACTGCATTGTCCCCCAGGTGCGCTTCAGTAACTTCAAGAATCATCTTCTCCATAATTTTACCAGGCACAGACGTGAGACTGACAGGCCTGTAATTGCTAGGGTCTTCTTTCTTACCCTTCTTGAAAATTGGCACAACATGCCAGCTTCCAGTCTACCGGGACCTCTCCAGATTCCTAAGACCGCTGAAAAATAATTGAGAGAGGTCCCGCGATGATGTCAGCCAGCTCTTTAAGCACCCTGGGATGAATCCAGTCTGGACCCATGGACTTGTATGGATCCAGGTGGAGCAGCAAATCCCGCACACGTTCAGGGTCGGTTGGGAGTTTGTCATTCCCACCGTCACAGTCCTCCAGCTCAGGGCACCCTGGGTCCTGAAGCGTTGAACACAGAGGCGAAGGCATTAAACGTGTCTGCTTTGCCTATGTCATTGTCTGTGAGGAGACCTTCCCCATCAAGCAGCGGACCTATGTTTTCTTTGGTTCTCCTTTTTCTGTTTACATATCTTAAAAAGCTTTTTTATTGACTCCCACAGACATGGCCAGCTTCAAGTCTAGTTGGGCTTTGGCCACACAAATTTTCTCCCTACAAACACAAACCGCATCCCTGTATTCCTTCCTCATTGCCTGACCCTCCTTCCAGCAGCCGTACACTTTCTTTTTTCCCCTAAGCTCCATTAGAAGATCCCTGTTCAGCCAGGCTGGCCTCCTGCCCTGCCTGCCTGACTTCCGATATTTTGGAATTGCCTGATCTTGTGCTTTTCAGAGGCAGTGCTTAAAGATTGACCAGCACTGATGGACACCAATGCCTTCAAATGCAGTTTCCCAGGGGACCTTGCTGACTAGTTCCCTGAGCAGCCTGAAGTCTGCTTTCCCCATATCCAGGGCTGAAGTTCTGGTGGCAGTTTTCTTCCTGTCACCAAAAATTCTAAATTCAACCACTTCATGGTCGCTATGACTGAGACGGCCGCCAATTGCCACGTCTCCCACAAGACCCTCTCTGTTCTCCAGTAACAGATCTAGGAGGGCACCTTTCCTAGTTGGCTCCCTTAGCACCTGCACCAAGTTATCATCTAGGTGCTTTATGAACCTCCTGGACTTGCTCGTGTCAGCCGTGTGGTGATCCTAGGTGACGTCTGGCAAGTTGAAGTCCCCCATAAGGACAAGGTGAGTTGATCTCGAGGCATCTCTCAGTTCTGCAAAGAATAATTCATTGGTGTTGTCGTCCTGGCCAGGTGGTCTGTAATAGACTCCCACGACATCCTCTTTATTTGTTCATCCCTTAATCCTTACCTAGAGTCCCTCAACTTTGCCATCGCCAACCTGAAGTTCCACATAGTCCAGCCCATGCTTCACATACATCGCTACCCCGCCACCTCACCTACCCTGCCTGTCCCTCCTGAAGAGCCTCTAACCATCTATTGCAGCACACCAGCCAGAGGACTCATCCCACCAGGTTTCACTTATGCCAATGATGTCGTAGCTGTGGGACTGGGCCAAGACTTCTAGCTCATCCATTTTATTCCTCATACTGCATGCATTTGTGTAGAAGCACTTCAGATGAGCCTCCCTACATGCAGCACCTTGTGGAGCTGACCGAGGGACCTCAATGGCACACAGTCCCTCTGATTCTAGCGCACCATCCCTTAGGTCATCACCGGCGTGCCTGGTTTTATCCCCTTCCCCCTTCGACTCTAGTTTAAAGCCCTATCTATTAGCCCTGCCATCTCCTGACCAAAAATCCTTACCCCTCTCTGAGAGAGGCGCATCCCATCTGGTGCCAGCAAGCCTGGTGTCATGTAGACCTTCCTGTGATCGAAAAACCCAAAGTTCTGCCGGTTGCACCAGTCCCGAAGCCACATGTTAATGTGATGAGCCTGCTTGTCAGCATCGATCTCCCCTATCAGGACAGAGGCAAACACAACCTGCGCCCCTGATCCTTTAAGTAGTCGCCCCAAAGCCCCAAAGTCCCTTTTGATTGCTCTCAGACTTCTCGTTGCTACCTTGTCATTACCAGCCTGAAAGACCAGTAGCAGGTAGTAGTCAGTGGGCCGGACCAGGTGCTTGACTTTCTTAGCAAAGTCTCTCACCCGAGCCTCAGGGAGGCAACAGACTTCCCTGTGGGTTGGGTCTGGTTGGCATATCGGGCCCTCTGTCCCTTTCAGAAGGGAGTCCCCCATGACAATAACCCTTCTTTCTTTTTTGACAGATGATGTAGCGATGCGGGGGGTAGGTTGCCTTGCCTTAGGCACCCTCTCCAACTGGGACGGGCTTTCGTCTACATCGTTGTTCTGACTGTCATGTTCTAGATCCTCATACCGGTTATATAAGGGTAGATGGGAAGGTGAGTTGGGCAGGGACAGGGCTCACCTACCACCCCGAACAGGAACCTGCCTCCATTCCCCCCCTTGGCCTAGGTCCCCTCCTACTGCCTGGCGGGATGAGGGAACTTTTGTCTTCTGTGTAGCAGGAGACACTTGTGCTGTGGCAAGTTCATGAGTCTGTCTCAGAGAGGGTAGAGTACACCTCCACTAATCAATTTCCCTCTCTGACTCCCTGATGCTCCTCAGCCTGCTCACCTCCTCCCAAAGCTCCGCTACCTGGCTGAGCAGCTCTTCAACCTGGGCACACCTCCCACAGGCATACCCCTCAAAGCTGCTGTCGGATACCGAGAGAAGACTCGGGTACACCCTGCAGCCCAAGACCTGGACGGCAGTGTGTTTCCCCGAGCCCTCTGTTTGAGTAGACACATCCATGACTGTGGCTGGAGAGGCCACGAGAGATGCGGAGGCCATGGTTTTCTGCCTGGTTTATACCATGGCCAGGTTCCTCGCAAGCAGCTTACAAGTACCAAAGGGAAAGACCGCTGCAAAAGAGCAGCGAGGCGCCCTCCCTGCTCGCCCTGCCTGCTCGCCCTGCCTGCGCGAACTGCCGTGCCAACTGCCGCGCCAACTGCCGCGCCAACTGCCGCGCCAACTGCCACGCCATGCCAACTGCCGCACCGTGCCAACTGCCACGCCCCACCCTGTTTGCCCGCCCTGGCCGCCGCGCTCCTGGTTGCTCACGCTTCCTAGGGGCTGCCTTTGAACGGCCGGGGAGGGGGCGCTGCTGGCTCCGCCTACACCTCGTCAGCCTCCCTCGTGAGGGCTGCCGGGTCTTGGCGGCTCCCTCGGCTGCTTCGAGTGGCCTCGATGCCGAAAAAATGCCCTGCCTTTCTCGATCCTCTTCTCTGCTGCAGAACGCATCTGCCCCGGAGCCGATCGCCTTGGCAAGTGGCCACCTTGAAGCCCATCTGCCAGTAGATGTGGTGTTCTCCTATGCTGGGTATTAGAAAAAGGAATAGAAGTGATACAGAACAGACCAGAGACAGCACTGTTCCAGCAAAAGCTAAAGGAGAAGGCAGGCAGGCCAGGGGGAATTAATGCACATGGCAATCCAACATACAGATGTCACAGTACACTCGTGTTCTCCTAACTGACCAAACTATATGAGGTTGGGTAGCTGTTTTTCTTATTCCAATCCTTTGCACAGACACAAGATATCACAGAATCATAGAATGGTTTGAGTTGGAAGGGACCTATAAATATCACCTAGTCCAACAACCCTGCCGTGGGCAGGGACATCTTTCACTAGATCAGGTTGCCCTGTCCAACCTGACCTTGAACACTTCCAGGGATGGTGCATCCACAACTTCTCTGGGCAACCTGTTCCAGTTCCTCACTACCCTCATAGTAAATAATTTCTTCCTTATATCTAATCTAAATCTACCCTCTTTTAGTTTAAAACCATTATCCCTTGTTCTATTACTACATGCCCTTGTAAGAAGTCTCTCCATCTTTCTTATAACCCCCCTTTAAGTACTGAAAGGCTGCAGCAAGGTCTCCCCAGAGCCTTCTCCTCTCCAGACTGAGCATGCCCAGCTCTCTCAGTCTTTGTTCATAGGAGAGGTACTCCAGACCTCTGATCATCTTCGTGACCCTAATCTGGACTTGTTCTAACAGATCCACATCCTTCTTGTGCTGGGGGTCCCAGAGCTGGATGCAGTACTATCGGTAGGGGTCTCATGAGAGTAGAGTAGAAGGGGAGAATCACCTCCCTTGACCTGCTGGCCACTCCTCTTTTGATGCAGCCCAGGTTAAGATTGGTTTTCTGGGCTGAAAGCACACACTGCTGGCTCATGTCCAATTTTTCATCTAGCAACATCCCCAAGTCCTTCTCCTCAGGGCTGTTCTCAATCCGTTCTCTGCCCAGCCTGTATTCCTGTCTGGAACTGCCCCACCCCAGGTGGAGCATTTTGCATTTAGACTTGTTGAACTGCATGAGGTTCATGTGGGCCCACCTCTCAAGCCTGTCCAGGTCCTTTCGAATGGCATCCCTTCCTTCTCTTGTATCAACTGCACCACTCAGCTTGGTGTCATCCACAAATTTGCTGAGGGTGCACTCAATCCCACTGTCTATGTTATTAATAAAGGTACTAAACAGTACTGGTCCCAAGACAGACCCCTAAGGGACACCACTCGTCACCAGTCTCCACCTGGATGTTGAGCCATTGAAAACAACTCTCTGGCTGCAGCTATCAAGCCAATTCCTTATCTACAAACTGGTCCACCCTTCCCATTCAGCCTCAATTTAGAGACAAGGATGTTGTAAGGGACCATGCCAAACCCCTTGCAGAATTCCAGGTAGATGACATAGATTGGTCTTCCCATGTCCACTGATGTAGTAATTCGATCACAGAACGCCACCAGACACCAGGCCATGTTGGCTCTCTTAAAAAACACACCAAGTGCACCCAGGTCCCTGAGTAAAAGCAATTCCATGAATGGGTTTACCTTTGCCTGAGGCAGGAATAGCCCAGACTGTCTTACCCAGCATGTTTTTTTTTATGTGCACTACAGGGACTTAATCCCCTTCTATAGTACGTAACAGGTTTGATTGGGCAAATCAGGCTTGGTTGGCAGATCCTATAGTGTTGACTAACCAGGTGGCCTTTGCAAATGCCTATCACTCCACTCAGTACCATGCTCTTTGACCCAAGTGTCTATAAGGTTGTTTCGGAAATGAGTCCCACTGTCTGACTCAATTCTTTCTGGGGTGCCATGTCACCATAGGACTTGCTTTTCAAGGCCCAGGATAGTATTCTGGGCGGTGGCACGGAGCACAGGATATGATTCCAGCCATCCGGAGATTGCTTCCACCATTGTAAGTACATGTCACTTGCCGTTGCAGTTTTGAGGGAATGTGAAATAATCAGTCTTCCAGGCCTCCCCATACTGACATTTCAGCCATCGTCCTCCATACCAAAGAGGCTTTAATTGCTTGGCTTGCTTGACTGCAGCACGTTTCCCGATCATGAATAGCCTGTGCAATAGTGTCCATGGTCAGGTCCACCCCTTGATCACGAGCCCATCTATATGTTGTATCTCTGCCTTGATGGCCTGAGGTGTCATGGGCCCATCGGACTATAAATAATTCACCCTTATGTTGTCAGTCCAGGTCCACCCGAGCCACTTCAATCTTAGCAGCCTGATCTACCTGCTGGTTGTTCTGATGTTCTTCAGTGTCACAATTCTTGGGCATGTGAGCATCTACATGGCGTATATTTACAACCAGGTTCTCTACCGGGGCAGCAGTATCTTGCCACAATGCAGCAGCCCAGATGGGTTTGCCTCTGCCCTGCCAGTTGCTCTGCTTCCATTGCGTAACCACCCCCACAGGGCATTTGCTACCATCCATGAATCAGTATAGAGAACTGGCCACTTTCCTCATTCAGCAATATCTAAAGACAGCTGGATGGCTTTGTGAGAAACTAAGTTGTGTTTTTGCAGTAGAGAACTAATTTTCTGTATTCAGAGGTAGTTGTGTAGTCATAATAAGGAGAACTGCTAAGTAGATAAGTGGACAGTACAAGACCTCACTGTTCCAAAATAAGGTAGAAGCTTGAGAGAAACAGGATGAGTGAGCAGTGTGGGAACAGTAAAAACAAAAATCACAAGTTCTCAAACCATAAGAAAGGAGGGGGAAAAAAGGAAAAAGGAGAAATTAAAGGGTTGATAAAAAGAAAAATTGTACATATATGGTATAGAGGAGCGTCAAGTAGCTCATGAACCTGTAGTACTCAGCCAATGAGGAAACAGGGGAGGTGATCAGGCGTCGGGTAATAGGGAATAAAAGGTTATGATATGTTTACTAAAATGCACTCCTAATTGGCAGGATGCCCGCCATTGCAATCACAAATAAAATAGCTTCACAGAAGATCCTACCTGATGAAAATTATTTGAGATTTTTCTCAGAGCTTTCACTTCTACAAATTGGCTTGATTCACCTTCTCCTCCATGGGCTGCAGCGTGGAACCCTGCTCCACCGTGGTACTCCATGGGCTGCAAGGGGACAGCCTACTTCACAATGGTCCTCACCACAGGCCACAGGGGACTTCTGCTCCGGCGCCTGGAGCACCTTTCCCCCTCCTTCTTCACTCACCTTGGTGCTTGCAAGGCTGTTCCTCACTCCTCTCACTCTCCCAGCTGCTGTGTGGCACAGCATTTTTTTTCCCTGTCTTAAGTATGCTCTCACAGAGGCACAAAACAACATCACTTATTGGCTCAGCTCTGGTCAGCAGTGGGGCCCTTACCAAACATGGGGCAGCTTCTACATCCTTCTCACAGAAGCCACCCCTATGGCCCCCTGCTACCAAAACCTTGCCATGTAAACCCACTACACAGACTGCCATCTCCAATGCTTTCCCACAGTATGACAGGACCCATCAGTGAACAGGGCATAATGCTTCTCATTTTTTGGTAACTTGCTATACAGTGGGGCTTCTTCAGCACGGGCCACCTTCCTCCTCCTCTGGTGATATCCCAAAATACTTCCTTCTGGCCATCCCATAATCACTTCCAAGATTCCTGGGCAACTGGGTTTCCTATTCGAGCCCGCTGAGTAATCAGTGAAACCCACTTACTCCATGTAGCATCAGTTGCATGATGTGTAAAGGGGACCATTTACACATCCAGCCCAGTACCGGCGATCGGGGCGCCAGGAGGAGCTTTACTTCAATACCAACCATCTCCAAAGCAGATCGAACTCCTTCATATGCTGCCAATATCGCCTTTTCGGTTGCCGTGTGGCAGACCTCAGATCCTCTGTATCCCCGACTCCAAAACCCTAGGGGTCGAGCTCGAGTTTCCCTGGAGCTTTCTGCCAGAGGCTCCAGGTGGGGCCATTGTCCCCGTCTGCAGTGTAGAGCACATTCTTTACATCTGGTCCTGTTCGGACTGGCCCAAGTGCTACTGCATGAACTATTTCCTGCTTAATTTGTTCAAAGGCTTGTCGTTGCTCGGGGCCCCATTTGAAATCGTACTTTTTACGGGTCACTTGATAGAGCGGGCTTACAATCAGACTGTAATTTGGAATGTGCATTCTCCAAAACCCCACGACACCGAGGAAAGTTTGTGTTTCTTTTTTACTAGTTGGTGGAGACATAGTTGTTATTTTGTTGATCGCATCCATTGGGATTTGACGACGTCCATCTTGCCATTTTATTCCTAAAAACTGGATCTCTCGTGCAGGTCCCTTGACTTAATTTTGTTTTATGGCAAAACCAGCCTTCAGAAGGATTTGGACTATTTTCTTCCCTTTCTCGAAAACTTCCTCTGCTTTGTCACCCCGCACGATGATGTCATCAATGTACTGCAGGTGTTCAGGAGCTTCCCCCTGCTCCAGCGCAGACTAGATCAGTCCATGGCAAATGGTAGGGCTGTGTTTCCACCCCTGGGGCAGCCGATTCCAGGTGTATTGGACGCCCCTCCAAGGGAAAGCAAACTGTGGCCTGCACTCTGCTGCTAGAGGGATGGAGAAAAATGCATTAGCGATATCAATTGTGGCGTTCCACTTGACTGCCTTTGATTCCGGTTTGTATTGGAGTTCTAGTATGTCCGGCACTTCAGCACTCAGTGGTGGCGTGAGTTCATAGTATCATAGAATAGAATCATAGAATATCCCGAGTTGGAAAGGACCCATAAGGATCATCGAGTCCAACTCCTGGCTCCACACAGGTCTACCCAAAAATTCAGACCATATGACTGAGAATATAGTCCAAAAGCTTCTTTCCGACAGACTTGGTGCCGTGAATACATTCCTTGGGAGCCTGTTCCAGTGTGCGATCACCCTCATGGTGAAGAACCTTTTCTTGATATCCAGTGTGAACCTCCCCTGTCGCAGCTTGACTCCATTCCCTCAGGTCCTATCTCAGGTCACCGGAGATTATACATCGACGCCTGCCCCTCTGCTCCCCCTCGTGAGGAAGCTGTAGACCATGATGAGGTCTCCCCTCAGCCTCCTCTTTTCCAGGCTGAATAGACCCAGTGACCTCAGCCATTCCTTATATGTCTTCCCCTCTAGGCCCTTCACCAGCTTTGTAGCCCTTCTCAGGACAGTCTTCAGTAGTTTCACGTCCTTTTTGTATTGCGGTGCCCAAAACTGCTCACAGTACTCAGAGTGAGGCCGCACCAGTGCAGAGTAGATTTGGACAATCACTTCCCTCGACCGACTAGCAATGCACTCCAGGATATGGTTGGCCCTCCTAGCTGCAAGGGCACACTCCTGGCTCATATTCAGCTGTCAACCAAAACCCCCAGATCCCTCTCTGCAGGGAAGGTCTCCAGCATCTCATCCCCCAGTCTTTATGTATAGCCAGGGTTGCCCCGTCCCAGGTGCTGGACCTGGCACTTGCTCTTGTTAAACTTCATACTGTAGGTGATTGCCCAGCTCTCTTCATTCAGGCCACGATAGTCCACTCACCATTAGACTTTCGCACTGGCCATATGGGACTATTAAAGGGTGAGTGAGTCTTGCTGATCACTCCTTGGCTCTCCAGTTGACAAATTAGCTAATGGATGACAATTGGGGATTCTCTGTTGCTGCAATATTGCTGCTGGTGCACCTTTGCAGTAGCGATTGGCACCTGCTTTTCTCCAACCCTCAGCAGCCCCACAACTGAAGGGTCCTCCGAGAGACTGGGCAAGGTAGACAGCTGTTTGATTTCCTCTGTCTTTCTAAATGGCCTGACTCTCTCATCCATTGTTTCATCTTGGTTACATATGCAACTGACACTGGTACAGTCTGTTTCCCTGGCTCAGCCTTGGGGCACATCGTAGGGCTTGGAGTGGTCGCTGGGCCTGTCTCAGGAGTTGAAGTGGCCGCGGGGTCTGTCACTGGGGTTATGGTGGCATCGAATGCCAAGGTGG
>JAACYO010017355.1:0-17562 GCA_011074415.1 Stictonetta naevosa
CTGTTGGGACACTTTAGGCCGTGCTCTCCAGCATCAGCAAGTGTAGGGGAGATGCTTTGCCATGCTGAGTTGTGTTTCAGCAGCGTGCCTTCTTAGTTAAACTTTACTGTGTTTCAGTTTTGTCATCTCTGAAAGAAAGACAATAAGCAGTGCTGAGCAAATCTTGTTTGCTGCTCAGCTCATCACTCTAGACTCCTTGATATTCAATGGAGAGATATAGACACTCCTAGAAGGTAATTTGCTAACTTTACAATAGATGTTTGAAATTCCTTGAATAAGTTATATCATAAAAATCCTATTTCTTTCCACTATTTTCTTTGAGAATGAGCTGTAATATCTATGAACAGGCTTGTGCTTGTGTTGCACTCTTTGGCTGTGGTGTCAATGACTTTTCTATTTTACTCCTGATTTACATGTAGTGAGAGAGTAACTGGGCTAAGATAATTTGAAGAAATATCACTGGGCCAAATCTCCATGTGGGGCTAGCTGGGCTGCTTACAAACTTTTGTGAACATCACCACTTCTTTGCAGAGGAGAATCCACCCTATTTTTCTCAAAATCACTCACTGTACTTCTTCACACGTGTTGTTTTAATAGTAGAAAAGATGGCTTAAAATATAAAGATTCTGTTGGGACCATCTTTGCTTAAAGATTACTCCAAACTGTTTTTAAATGTTTTTGAAATTTGCTGGTTTGTAGCTGGAATATGGACTTCTTTTTCCTACATTCTGTGTAGCATTCTGGTGTAAGTCTTCCTCTTCATTAGATCTGCAGAAGTCATGATTCTCAGATTTGTAATCATATATTGAAAAAGGCTTAGCCTGTAGCTCTTCTTTTGAACATTTGCGTTTCTTTCTTTTCCATATTTTCTTTCTTCATTCTCTATGGCACTGATGGTAACATTGAACACATTAGAAGCACATTAGAACATTATTCTTTGCCACAGATGTTTTGGGTGCTTAATGGTGACAAGGTACACATTTCCAAAGGAGACTGGAAATTCCTGGAAGAGAAATCACAGGTTACTGAACTGAACTAAGACACTACTTCAGATCAGGAATCTCTTGAGCTCCAAGTGGTAAGGAGTCTGGAAAGTACTCAAAGGAATTTTCCTTTACTTCATCTGCTTGTCCTGATCTTTTACCTTCCTTGAAACCTTTGTTTTACACCACTGTCACAGACAGGAGACTAATCTGGGCAGACCTCTAGCCTGATTTATTTTAGCTACCCTGATGTTCATAAGTATTCGGGTCACAGGTTGTATTTGTGTGTAAGCACTGACAAACATAACTATTGTCTCTGCAGTCTGGAGAGAACATCTTCAGACTTCTTCAGCTGTTTTGTCTTTTTTAACAGGTTATAAATCTGAGAAAATATACAGCATACCTCTCTACCTAAATTTTGATACTGCAGAAATATTAAACAAATAATTTGTTTGCTAGTACAAGAATCCAAGAATCATCTGCATGCTAACTACTTCAAATCTTAATCTCTGTTAATGCCCAAGCAGGAAGAATGGATTTTAGAAATTTTAGACGAAGTTTCTGCATGACAAAAAAAAAAAAAAAAAAAAAAAAAAAAAAAAAAAGTTAAAGTGTGGCTACATGCTTAGGGATTCGCAAACAGACAGAACAAAGGAAGAGAAAATAACAAGAAAAAGAAATCAAGTTTAGGTGATATTGCCAATTATACCTATTTGGTGGAAAAATAATACCTGAGCACTGCTTTTACCTGGTATTTCCACTATCAGTATCACTAGTGGATCTTCAAGAACACTGGAGTAAGGGTTCTCAGTTTGCTTTTGTACACATTCTAGGGAGGAAAATGATTCTTTCTGACTCTGAGACTTCAGAAGTCAGAATTCTGGATGAGGTAAGTCTGTGAAGAAGTATTTATTTTAGCAGTGTTAAAATCTGGATGAATCTAAATGTTGATTTTAAAATGCCAAATTGCAAACAATACCAAGGGAGAATCTATAGCCAGGATGGTTTGGAATTTGTTTTATGAAGGGGATTTAAGTGTGTTCACAATACCAGGAAACTAGAATTACTGGACCCTTGAGAGTGCATCTAATGTCATGTTTCTGCAGAGGTGAGACAGAAGAACATATTTAATGCAGGTCATGCAAATACGTATCCATATTTTTTCCTCTGAAGGGAAAAAATATCAATTAGCAGTGATTCAGCAACACTACAGGTTGCATATGTTTATGAGCAGTATGAAGGATTTACTTCAGATTCTCTCATCATCATGTCCTTGTCTTTGATTTCCCCCACCCCCAGAGCATTATAAAATGCAGTTTCTCCTGATTTTGATCTTCCTCCCTTGCATTTGCTGAAATTATCTTAAACCTTATCTACAAGGTTATTTAAAGAGTTTTTGTTTGTTTGTTTGTTTGTTTGTTTTGTTTTTTAATAAAGTAGAAGGTGTATATTTGAAAATACAGTACTTTTGCTGATAAAGATTGAGTATTTTCTTACTAACTCAAAGCAATTCTTTGAAGTGAACATAATACCTTGGCACCAGAAATCGTAGAATTAAAGTTCAGTGTGGAACATGCCAATGTACTCAGACTGTTCCAGTAACTGTTATTGGGAAGGAAACCCTTCTTTGGGCATTTAAAATAAGACAATATCCTGGTACATTTCCCTATATGATCTCCTTTTCTGCTGTCATTATGTTCATTCTCATATGGATCTGTCTTTGACTGCATGATTTCTGGAATAGCTTCTACCAAGCAGAAGAGCAACAAATACTTTTGTTTGTTTGTTTGTTTGTTTGTTTGTTTGTTTTTTAAGGGTTTCCAAATATCTCAGTTTTGCATGGAGTTTTGACTATGTACCATTTTAAGATCACTTCACTTACTCTAGGCTTTCAGTGTCATTGCCTGCACTGGTGAGGAAGGGAAATTGTGGTGTGCATACCATGTAACACGGTTAGAGGTAAATTACAGAACAGAGACTTCATTTATATGTAACAGGGATGAAGTCATTGTGGTGACTTGACTGCTTCCCCGTGTCTGTTTGCTTTTCTCTGCTACCTGAAGTACCTGAAATACTCCAGGGAACCTGTCTTTCATGACCAATGGATGCTGGACATTTCTGTAGAAGTAAACCTCAGATCACAAAATGTTCCTTATTGATTTTAGAGGGACTAAGACCTAAATCAGATTTATGCACATAATTGTTATGAAATTGCTGCAAATATTCCATGTTCTAGCAACATTTCATTGATAAGTGAGTAATAGTAAATTACTTCACCAAACCTGATGTCTGAGTCTGAACTAACCATAGCTTTCTTTGTAATTCATAAAGAAAATAAGGGATTTTTACTTTGGGATTATTTTAATCTATACGAGATGACTGTTTTAGGATGAGACGCACATAAGTGAGGGAAATGTACTTGGTAGGAAACAATCTTTGTCTTCTCCAGTGTTCTCTATCCAACACAATCTACAAACAGATGACTAGCTCTTCACTATGGTGCACTTGAACCTACGGAATTCCCTCAAGTAAGTTATGCAGATGAGCATGATAATTTTTCTCAATAATTCTCTGATTTCCTGTCTGGTCCACTCTTCCCCTTGAACTCACATCTGTTTCTATCATTCAAAAAGGATGGAAATAACCAAATTATATGTGGTTTAACTTCGACACTGAAACCATTCTCTCTGCTGCTGATTCAGTGCCTCAGTGGAATGAATTACAGCTGTTCTGATTTGGTCAGGAGATATTCCAGGCCAGATGCAAGCTGCCTATCCAGATGCATCTCACCATCTAGCCTATATGAAGTCCTCCGATGTCTGATTATCTCTAATGTTTCTAATTCCTCCCAGAAGCATCAAAGGATCTTGGACAATATGTCTATAGCTCCTTTTAGCAATAAAGCACCTATTAGCTAATGTTTTTACAGCAATTTTGTATAGTGCCATTCTACAAAACCTAGTTCAGTTATTTCATTTTATACTTTTTGAGGGTTTGCCTCTACTCTAACAAGGAGATTAGATCTGCTCATCCATATCCATGCAGGTGTCTCAGAACCCAGGAGAGGAAAGTCTACTTGTGTCCCCAACAGTGAAGCAAACAGAGTATTTTATTCCTTACCATCCTTTACACCAGTGATTAAATGCTGCAAAACAAATCATTCAAGACTACTTTTTTTTGTATTAACACATTCAGGCCACTAATAGCATTTATATCTAAAATTTTAGGTTGTCTGACTTTCTCACCTTGAATAGAGATTGGTTTTATGAATCACAGACAGTGAACTGAATTTAGCTTCAGGTTTGTTGAATCAATGAGAACTAAGGACCAAAATACTTTTTGATAAAATGCATATAGATAGTAAATGGGTCACATCTTTAATTATATATTTTTTTCCAAACCAAACGAAATATTGCTTTTATAAACATAATTCAAGCCAAGGTGATCCCACTGCAAAATTACTTCTGCTACTCTGAGATGCATCAATCCATGTGTGATCACTGTGATTCTTCCAGAATCCTCTATACAGCTCTACAAATTTGCAAAATTCAAAATGAAAAAAGCCTGTAAAGGATATTTTTTAAAGTTAGGTAAATAAGATTCCCTGTGGATTCAAAATAAACAAACAAATAAATGATATGTATATTTTTAATATTTTCATCTTGTCTGAGCCTGTCACTAAAACCTCACTGCTTCTTCCTTCCAGCATCCCATTAAAATCTTTCAAGCCCAATTAACATTTCTGTTGTCCATAATCCATTCTTTGTCTCCCAGTGATCTTGCTTTAATATTTGCATGCAGCTGTTGTTCAGCCTTCATTTTATTAAGCTGATACGTATTGACTTGTTATCACAGAGAAAATAGCAATAAAATCTTATGCAAACAGAGTTCTTGGACCTTTCATGATAGCATCTATTAGCAAAAAAAAAAAAAAAATATGAAAGTTTCAGTCTTAAAGTAGGAAAGGTTTTTGTTTGTTTGTTTGTTTGATTGATTTCCCTCTGGTATTGTGCTATCTCTAATTTGTCCTTGTAGCTATATTGTTTATTCTAGGGCAATCTGAAGAAAAGCTTGCAGTGTAGTGTGTTTGTGTTTATAAAGGCAAATAATTAGATTCTATATTCTTTCCTTTGTTCCGGTTTTCACTGCCCTCTTGAACTCAGTTGTCGTGGTAAAGGCCGGCAGAAGCAAGGCCCTGACTTCCATTTGTCTGAATCTGTTCTTGGCATTCAACAGTATCGTTTTAAAATAGAAAGAAATTATGGTCAGTTTGAGGCTGTAGAAGTCTTCCATAAGACCTATGTCCACCTGAGATATATCAACATTTTGGAAAAACAATTTCAGCAATCATTTTTTTTTTTTTTTTTCCCTTTGTCTTAAGGGTACTTTTTAATTTTCAGACTGTCCTAAAATAACTTGTGCTATGTCTGCCTAATTTACTGCCTTCTATACACACACAGACACATAGACACAAACATGACTTTTTTTTTTTTTTTTTTTTTTTTGTGCTGAGAGAGAAAACAAACCAGTGCAAGCTGTAATAGAACTGCTAATGAGCTGATGTTATCTACCAACCTATTTAAAATTCTGTTCCCTTTCTGTTTTGCATTTGGTGGGGTTGTAATTTTAATTTTCAAGTGCAGTCTCATTTCTTCTCCTTAATTTCCGTCTTTCCCATCCCACCGAATGCAGTCCACACACTCTCACAGGCTAAAAAATCACAGTCCCTTGACTGGAGAGAATCATTAATGCTTCAGTGCTCTGACTTGAGTTTCTTGAATTCAATGGTGCCTATGGTATTTGTATTTTTCAGGGGACATCTGTTAGAAGCTTAAACATGGCATGGACAACCCTCCCCCCACCCCCCATCCGGACACCCGAAGATGAGCTAAAGAGATTTGTTGAGGAGGATGTTGTAGGAATATGTTATGTGAGAGAAGACAATGTGGAAGTGACAGTAGAAATAATTCTTCTATTGTACTTTTTGCAATATATATAATAATGTATATTATTATATATATGATATATGTATATATAAAAATAATAGGTGTATATATATATGTATATTTATAACATTCAGTATAAAGGTGACTGAGACCAGTGAACAATGTCATAATCGAGGCAACTAATTCACTGTAGTACTGGCTTAATAATTCTTAATTAAATATCCAAAAAGTAACATCTACTACTAGATTTGAATCAAATCCATATTCCTACTATTTATTGCATTATATTATGTGTTAAGAACATACAAACAAGTTACAAAGAATTCTAGGGTATACTAGTATCATAGAAAATATTTAATAAGACACACAGTCAGCTCATCTGTTCCAATTTCAATCTCATCCATTTTTTGTATGATTATTCACTGTGCTAGCATTCTTATTGCTTTTTGTAATCTAGTTTTAAATGTCTGAACAATGAAACATCTGCTGGAGAATATCCCATCATTCCCTGGGAGAATCATACAAGCCAAGTAAATATTTCCACAGTATATGTTTCAGTTGATAATTTGCTCTATGTAATGCTCTGTGTCTTCCATCATAACGCCACTCCTTTATCTAACTTCATTTTTTTAAAAAAAAAAAACTTTTTTGGCATTGACATTTCTTCACCAAAAATGTAGTGCTTCAGTAGTAAAGGTAAGTATTTTCTGTAAATGTTTCATTCTGGATTTAGAATTGATTAAAGTAAAAGATTTTGAATTTTCTAGCATTTCTAATGCATATTGTTACTAAAACTCCTGGGAAAAGGCACTTATACTAAATAAAACACTAACAGAAAGACTTTGGAAACCTTCCTTACCAACATAGACATGCAGACTGGATTTCCAGTTTTTAATAACACAGAAACCAAAACACATTTTCCCTTAGATGGGTTTTGTTTGTGAGTATTTCACAATAAATCTAATTATAGATGTGCTTTTATGAGAGGTACACACACATGTGGGATTGTTTCAGTGCATTACAAGCAAAGTCAATGACTGATGTCAAAATTTAGGAATCTGATTGAAAGCAATATATGATTGCAACACAACATAAATTTGAGTAATGGATTCTGTTTTGCTTAAGTAATAGGTTCCCTTATGTGGGTTACCAAAAAGTAGTTAAAATGTAGAGGGCATGAGTATAATCTACTTGTGTCTGTGTCTGTGTGTGTATGTGTATCACTTTCTCAAATTGTTCTGGGTAGGTGATTAAGAGATAGGACTATAATCTCAACCTCATGTACACCTTTGTGTGAAAGAATAGTAATCATAATGCAGAGCCTAAAGTTGAGAAGGTCAAATTAAGAAGGGAAAATATAGGTGAGAGATGGTGATGAAAAAATCATCTTGTAGTGAAATATATGGGAACCTAAATACTATAGCCTGACTAAATCTATGAAAGAGATGTGTATTGGGTGCTTGGCACTCAATCTATGACAACTTCAATACAGACTAATGGAAAAGATTTGGTTTTTTTTGAAGGAGATAGATGGAAATGAAAAGCAAGTCCATCTTATGATAATCATCTTAATGACTAATGATTCTCTTAAGATGACAAGCTTTCTGCTTTCTTTCTTTCCTCAAAGTCTGAAGCCAGTCTGTAAACAGCAGTGTCTTTCATAGCAATGTTTCTCACAAGAATATGCCTCAAAACATGAGCCCTAGATTTACCAACACTGTTGTCGAGTCAGGGAAATGCAGCTTTTTTTCTACCTTAAACCACAATGTGCAGCATTGAATATCACAATTCAGGCCATTTGTTTTGAGAGATTGGACAGTAAGGATGTTTTGATTTCAGAAAATGAGGGCAAGAGGCAGGGCTAGTACTTTAACTGCCAAGTTACTGAAACACCATTTGATCCTGGAAAAGATGTTAAAATAATAGGACTGAGTAAACTTCTTTCTAGCTAATTGAGGGTAAAAGAGAATTTTCATTGAGCAGAACATGGGATGAGATTGTTGTCTTTTTATTATTGTTGTTGTGTTTCGTTTGTTTGTTTGCCTTTCCTGTTATGATTGATTTTTTTTTTTTTTAATGCATGTTTTGTAGCAGGACATTATTGGTTCTGCACACATGCATTCTATTGGATCCCAACTGAGATATAATTTACCTCAGTGAAAGTGGTTAGATTCAAGTTATAGAATGAAAACCTAAATGTAAACAAATAGTCTACCTCTGAACTACATTTATAAACTCATTACAGTCAAAAGAAATCAGGGATTTGTGTTGTATAAAAGACATGTCTAATGTCATTTGAGATGCTCAGTATTTCATGCTAATGATTTCGACCACTCTCATCATCTCAAATAACACTAGATCTTTCTTTTTAGATGGTTGAACTAAACCTATAGTTTACAAAGGTAGCAAAGCCTGCATAGCTATTCAACTGCCCAAATTTAGATATCTACTTTTGGTACAATTGTGTAGCTTTCTAGACGACCTATTTTAGATCAACATCTGTTGACTACCATGGAAACTTAAAGGTATATGTCACATGTGGACACCTTAACACCAGTGTCATCATCTCTGGACCTTTAATGGACTCACTCTGGTATACTTAATATCTCTTTAGGCCTGTTAGTTTAATCTCAGTGCCAGAGAAGCTCATGAAACAGATTATCGTGAGTGTCATCATGTGGCACTTGCAGGAAAACCAGGTGATCAGGCCCAGTCAGCATGGGTTTATGAAAAGCAAGTCCTGCTTGACTTACTTGATCTCCTTCTATGACAAAGAGACATGTTGGGTAGACAAGGAAAAGGCTGTGGATGTGGTCAACCTTGGCTTCAGTAAGGCTTTTGACACTGTTTCCCACAGCATTCTCTTTGAGAAACTGACTACTCTTGGCTTGGACTAGCATACGCTTCATTGGGTCAGAAACTGGCTGGGTAGCCGTCCCAAAGAGTCACGATGAATGGAGGTAAATCCAGTTGAAGGCCGGTCATTAGTGGAGTCACCCAGAGCTCAGTACTGGGGCCAGTTCTCTTTAATATCCTTATTGATGATCTGGATGAGGGGATCAAGTACACACTCAGTAAGTTTGCGGATGACACCAAGTTAGGTGCCTGTGTTGATCTGCTCAAGGGTAGGAAGACTCTGCAGGAGGATATGGATAGGCTGGACTAATGGTCTGAGGCCAACCCTATGAAGTTCAAAAAGTCAAGTGCTGGGCCCTGCACCTGGGGCACAACAACCTCAAGCAGTGCTACAGGCTGGGAGATGAGGGAGATGAGAAAGTTGCCTGGCAGAGGAGGACCTGGGGGTATTGATTGATAGTCAGCTGAATTTGAGCCAGCAGTGTGTTCAGGTGGCCAAGAAGGCCAACAGCATCCTGGCTTGCATAAGAAACAGCGTGGCCAGCAGGGCTAGGGAAGTGATTGTCCCCCTGTATTTGGCTCTGGTGAGGCCGCACCTTGAGTACTATGTCCAGTTTTGGGCCCCACACTACAAGAAGGACATCGAGGTGCTGAGCGAGTCCAGAGAAGGGCAATGAGGCTGGTGAGGAGTCTGGAGAACAAGTCTTACGAGGAGCAGCTGAGGGAGCTGGGATTGTTCAGCCTGGAGAAGAGAGGGCTCAGGGGTGACCTTATTGCACTCTTCAAGTACCTTAAGGGAGGCTGTGCAGTGAGGTGGGGGTTGGTCTATTCTCCCACATACCTGGTGACAGGATGAGGGGAATGGGCTAAAGTTGTGCCAGGGGAGGTTTAGGTTGGATATAGGAAGAACTTCTTTACTGAAAGGGTTGTTAGGCATTGGAATAGGCTGCCCAGGGGAATGGTTGAGTCAGCATCCCTGGAGGTCTTTAAAAGACGTTTAGATGTAGAGCTTAGTGATATGGTTTAGTGGAGGACTTGTGTTAGGTCAGAGGTTGGATTCGGTGATCTTGGAGGTCTCTTCCAACCTAGATGATTCTGTGATTCTCTTTTTCTACAGACTCCAGAACTGGACATCCTACTCCAAGTGTCGCCTTGCCAGTGCTGTGTAGAGAAGGGTCACCTCTTTTGACTTACTGGCAATGATGTTCCTAATACATCCCAGAATTTTGTGATCTTCTTTGTTGCAAGGGCATATTGCTGGATTATATTCAACACCATGAGGTCCATCAGTACTATGATTACTTTCTATGATGATTTCTTTATATTATGGAAATATTCATTTTTCTGATCTCTATGATGACCACCTTCCTAACTTGAAAACCTTTTTAAACCAATGAGATTTGTCAGGCTCATTTGAAGGATTGGAGCTCCCTCTCTGCTTGTACCAGAAATGTACCAGTCTGAGAGACTCTTTATTTTTTTTTATTTTTATTTTTTTCTATTTCATATCTCTTCTATAAGTCATTTGAAGAGTTTGATGCATTAAAAGTACTCTTACAGAGTATACTAAATGCTAAAATAATCAAATATCTCAAACCATTAAATTATAGTTAGAGGATACCAGTGTTATATTTGCATAATGACATGGAGGAATAAGGAAGACCTTGATAAAATTTCTTCTTCACCTCAGCAATCAAAAGTACTCTCTTCTTTCCACAAAAGTGCTCCAGATGCTCAGTTCAGGACTTTACATTCCATGGAATGGCCTAGTGAGAAAAAGTTGGTAAATGTGGCACCAAGTTACAGATTTCCACCCTTTGTAAGCTTTGTCCTGTTCATTCTCTTCCTTAGGAACAGCAAAAATTATTGAATAATGATGTATGCATCTCCTCTGTTCTGAACTGTGTGTGTCATCATAAATTATCTTATGACAATACACAGATGTAGCAGGTGGCCCGTTAAAGCCTTTGCTTTTCTCCCGTTTTTCACCTCTCATTCACTCTCACCTTCTTCTGCTGCCTCTGCACAGGCTTGTCTCATTCTCCTTGTCTTCTCTCAAGGCATTAGATCCAAGAAAGTCTCAGATTTATAACAAATTTGTGATACCTAGTCTACCACCATGTCAATTTAATTTGAACCAATTTGACAATCCTGATACGAACACAGGATTGGAGACCACAATGATAGTACAACATCCGTCACTTGTTAAGCCTCCTGCACCTGCTGTTGCTTCTCTCTGTAATTGCCCTAGATCAAGAGACCGATTGTAAGTGCGTTAAGTTTTGCTGACAACACAAAGCTGGGGAGAAGCAAGAACTCAGACTTAAGAGGCAAGGAAAATTCAACAAGATTTGCTGGGCTCAGAGCTGTTATGCAGCAAATGAAATTCAGTATTGACAAACACACATTAATGTAATTGGCCAAAGGAAGTGTGGGACTAAAAGAGAAGAACTGCTGACTAGGAAAAGGAATGATTTGACAGAGATGCTAATATAATGCTCATCTGAAGTGCTGGCACCAAAATCACTGTGCAAGTGCAGAGACAGTCTCTGAATGTGGAATAGCTATTTACTTGCCTGAGGCATCTACATATTCCACACTCCTAAAGTATTTCACAGCATTTTCGTAGGTAAAGTTGCCTAAAAGAGAAACTGAGTTCGGGAATCCAAACCTTATAAAAACTCACAGAATGGTTGCAAAGAGTAACTTTGGTCACTTGCAGCCTAAGCATCAATGCTTTCAATGTTTTGTTTTTTTATGCTTAACAAATCATAGAATCATAGAATCATAGAATATCCCAAGTTGGAAGGGACCCATAAGGATCATCAAGTCCAGCTCCTGAATCAACATCCATAATGGAAATGAGTTATTAAATACTCTATCTAGCACACAAACTTCTCAATAATCTTTCTTTTTGATGGAGTAACGCCCATACCCTTAGCTGTACTTTTGTGCTTTTACCTTGTGTCTGTCCCTTTGTATGGAGCTGGATTATTTGAAGACAGGTTTATCACAGATAAGTAAGGATGTGATTCATCTCCCCTAACTTCCACTGTCTAAAATTTAAGAGGCCTAAGTCTGATCTCGTTACCTAACATTTCCTTCATGAGGAGCCAGGACAGAAAAAAATAAATAAATAAAATAAAATAAAAAATCCAGAGATTGATTCATATTAATCTGTCTTCGGTAATTATCTTAAAATGAGCCGATCACTCCTAGAAGTGTTTATTGAACAGTTCATCTACGTTTGGATGACAAACATATCACACCTTGTAGTCCAAAGTGTTCCACCAGAGATATGTTTTTACTCCTTTTTACATCCCTTCTCTTTCTTATTTTTCATCCTTCAGTCACAGAAATTTACCATTTTTCGTCTAACATATATGTATTAAGTGAACTTCTGTGCCAAGAATTCCTTAAATTTAAAAGACGAAGTTATGCATGTCACCTAATCTGTAATAAGGCACTCCTTTCCAACTGTGGGTTGCAGTTTATAAAGTTCAATTTATCTAACACTCTTTTTGATCTGACACAATGCTTCTTGCTATTTTGAAGACATCAAATTTTGATGGTACTTTGGTATAATAACACAAGCCTTGTCCTGTAGATTATTATTATTATTATTATTATTATTTTCCTGGTCCAGTGTACTCTGTATAAGTCTTCTCCTGCACGCTCACATAGGTTTGTGGAGTTCATTCTGTTTTGCTCAGGGATTGTTTGTTTACTGTCATATCTCATACTTGCTTGCTGTGCTCATGATCTACTTACACGCGTTTGCAGTGGTGGTCCTGAGGTCTGAATGTTATTTCCTTTGTTTCCCTCAGAGTCCTTGGACCAGGCTATGAATCTGATATGAAAAGGAGATTATTATTACGGCCTGCATGCAGCACATGGGATCTGAGAAAATGTCACAAAGTACAAAATAAGCCATGATTCTACATGCTATAAATGAAACTTCACCAAGCAGAAATTTTTTGTTTGTTTGTTTGTTTTTTTTTTTTTTGTAAAATCAAAACTCAGTGACTGAACTTGGGCTATTATAATTTATTTTTATTTTTATTTTTTTTTTTTTCTGTGCAAACCTACTCCTGTTACTTAATTTTGCTAACATGCTTGAAGTATAACTCTGCTTTTCTTCTTTCTTGGGACTCAGTCTCACCTTCTAGACCACTGTCAGTTGATCACACTTGCAATGACTTGATTCAAATCTAGAATGAGCCCAGGAAATCAGACAGATAGGAAAACTCAGGCACAAGAATCAATTCAGATTCAGAGTATATGAATTTAAACTCTTCCTTCTAAGGGCAGTATATACATGATTGATATGAGTCAAGATAGTCTGCAGATCAAGCTCAAACCCAGCAAAAGCATTAGCTTACAATTGTACGGCAAGCATAATGGAATCCAGTGCATGTCTCCACTACCATTAACATCATGGCATTAATCATCTTGCACTTTAGACTTTTGTTATAAAGCATGGAAAAAGTCACTCTTCTCATCCTAATCCGAAACATAATACTCCACCAGCTTCTAGGAGGAAAATTAACTCTGTCCTAACTGAAACCAGGACAGATGTGAATGACAGAAGGGCTTGAACTGGTCTGGCAATTCTTCCACCATATGAAAGAGGCATCACATAAGGATGACGCTAATGAAGGCAAAGTAAGGGAAATTTTTCTCCTTCTCCTCGCTGTTAAGAATGGCTCCATTGTTTCAGACCTTGATGTTTTGTAAGGCCAAATTTAAGGGTATGAAAGCTTCTGTCTACTTCAAGGAGAATTTAAAGATAAAAAAAAAAAAAAAAAAAAAAATGTAATTTTAATAAGCATGAAACATTTGTTGTTCACTAATGGTCATTTTTTACTCAAAACACTGGCAATTTATCAAGGCTGCAGATTGTCATTTTCTTGGCATTTTAGATGTGAATGATGAAGTTAATACGGAAGGTGCCAAAATGTATTTCTACGTGGTTCTAGCAATGGCTCTAGCAATTATATTAGTGTCTGATGGGTTGGTATCATTTGATGGTAAATTCTGGTATCGTAATCTTTTTGAGGACTCTAATCCTAATTCCACTAGGTTTTCTTAACCTTATCATGGCATATGGTGAGAAGTGAAATACAAACAAAAAATGATCATTACAAATATTCTGCATACTTACACAGTATCTTCTGTTTAATGTTCTCAAAGCCTTTTACAAAAATAAGCCCCCAAATCTCCACTCATTCCTAAGGATCAAATCCATTAATCAGTACTATCAGTTTTGGTTTCAGAAGAAACAGCAACAGCACTGGCAGGAGTTTAGGACAGGAAGTGAACTCCTTGGAGCACATTAGCAAGCTGTGAAAATCAACTTTTTGGCCTGAAGTAAGAACTTACTTATCTAATTCTCATTTTATATCATGGAGAGAGGCAAGGCAATATTTTCCCCAGGAGGGAAAAAAAAAAAAAAAAAAAAAAAATCATCCGTATTCCTACTGACTCTTCAAACAGCCTATTGTGACCTTTGGTTATTAAACCTTTTGACTGTTAGTTAATTTCAGCAGTGGGGAGGCTATTAGCTGACCAGCTAGATTCCCTGCCCAGCATCTGCTAACCAATGACCTGTGATCTGGGCAATAAAACTGAAATTACATCTGGACAATAAATATATTTTGGCTTCTAACATAATGAGAGCTCCCATCCTGTCTCAATTTCTTTGTATTTAAAGGCATGCCAGAAGATGTTTTGCTGTTTCCTAATGGAATATCCTTGGTCATTATGCATCCATTAAATGTCTTTATGCATATTGGTGATTGAAGCCAGGCATTTGTGGTGGTCTTGGAGATAGTAAGGAAGGAGATGGGAAAAAATAAATATTATCAGCAGCAACACAATGTGCAAATCAAAATAATAAAAATTATAATTTCAATCATTATCAAAAGGAGAAGAAAACTTATCTTTGGAATCAGCATGTGTTTATCAACAGTCATCTTAATGACTATGCCCTGAAAGTGCACTTACATATTAAATAGTGGGCGTAACTCGGTCATCAGAAGGGACTCAAACCATCTGTTCAATACTGAAAGAATAGTCCTTTAGAAACAGAAATTATTTCAGCAAGCTGTAAGAAACTCATAAACTGTGGTATTTCTTTAGGAGTGCTAGCAGATGTCAGGAAGTGTCGGGGTTGAGGTGCAGCTCCTTACAGAGATCTGGTGCAGGCACGTTCTTGTAGGAAGAACACTTGAAGTGGTTGTTCAGTTGGTTTTGTTTTTAAGATGCAAATGCTTATTCAGCACTCTGACGTGTTCTTAGATCTGTAGTTAGAGCTCAGAATTTAAAGACATCTACAAAAGTCTAGTGATGCAAATCCCTTTGAAATCTAATGTGATTTAGCAGCAAGTTTTCTCTAAACTTCTGCCCATGTACTAAAGTTCCATAAAATATGCTCCCAAGTATTTCTTAGTATGAAAAACTGAGAGGCAACATTTTTGGTACTGTCTGTATGACCAAAACATGTCTATTATTATTATTATTATATAGTTGGAATTTCATATAATATCATTATAAACCTTCAAATAAAAAATAAATAATTAAATAAATAATAAAAAAAAGAGAATCAATGTAAACTCAATTGGAATATTGGAATTGAAAGATTTTATTTTTCTTTTTGTTTTGTAAGAAAAATGAGATATGTACACACACACATACACAAAAAATAAAAATAAAAAAAAATAGACCCACTTAATACTATCACTGAACTAGGAATTCAGGTTTTCTTCCAATTATTTAGCCATTTTTTTCCTATATCATAATTTTGTATAGTTAGTTGGTATTGCTGGTTCGAAATCAAAAGAAAGCTAAGAAGTCTACATTAAAAACAAATTTTAAAAAATGGCTATCATGGGATTTAGTCTTGACTCTATTTTTATGAACTTTTAAAGTTTTAAAAACCATACCTTTTTTTAAGAAAAGATCAGCTAAAATGTTTTTTTGAGTATTACAATGCATTTGTTAAACCACCTCAGGTAAAATAAATTCTTCTAAGACTTGTTCACAAAGCAAATTCCACAGTAGAGTTGAATAGCTGAACACTTTAAATTAGCCCCCTTCCAAAATGAATCCAGCTTAAAAAAAAATAAAAAAGGGGTTACTGTTCTACATTTAATATAATTTAATAATCAGTGCTTAAACCTCTGTAGTGATTCTTCTTGTCTAATCTGTTTGTCAAAGTTCTACTTGCCTTTAGAGAACACAGACAGAGATAGCCTTCAGCCTAATGAGTTTGTGGTTAATCTTAGAGGTGATGTACTTTTTTTCATTAAAATACACAAGATCAGATTCAAAGACTGTAACTAAAATATTGACAGGCATGGGCACTTTAGTAAAAAGTTTTTTATAACACTTCATTCTCTTAAGATTCTAAGGAGCTGCATGAGAAGGGAAAAAAAAAAAAAGGAAGAGGAATAGGAAAAGGAAAAAGGGAAATAAGATATTGCAAAGCTCTATCTACATAGTTCATGATTCAGATAATCCAATACTGTGGTTTTAAAGTCAAGAACTCAGTTATAAGTAGCAGGTTCTGAAGAGGAATAAGCCTTCACGGGGTTTCGACACTTCAGGGAAATACATGAGACCTTGCTGCACAGTTCTTTGGTTTTGCTACACACATAGCTATACATCTTCCACTAAGACCTTCTCGTGGTGTGTTTAAACTGTTATTATTCAGCTGGGTTCAATAGAATTGACTCCTCTGTGTGACAGCAGAATGAAGCTATAACCCAGATTCAACTCATGTAAGTTTAGGAATTTAAAGACTTGGTCTCAGGTAAAAAAAGCCCAGTCACCTGAAACTCCTTCTGTCAACACTGGATCAAGGCTGGGAGCTAGCTCAACTAGTTCAGCTGACTTAACATTGCAGTGATGCAACAAGAGTGGAAATTCTTCTCACTGTAAAGAGAGATGAGATTGCTGACAAACAAACAAACAAACAAACAACAACAACAAAAAAAAAAACAGTAAAAGCAACAACAACAACAAAAAAAAGGAGATGGATTTTATTTATTTCTCATGGAGCACTGTTACCCTCCCCATTCTTTCTCTGCTTTTTACTTTGCAGAGTTTCCCCTCTGTTCAAGTTTGATTATGTGACTGAAGACATTGTAGCATTTAACATCTCTTTAGAGTTTTTGTTTGTTTGTTTGTGTTTTTGTTTGTTTGTTTGTTTGTTTGGTAACACACCACATTACATTTCTTGCTTGTTATTACATCCTGGCAGATTTTTTGGCACCATTTTTTTTTTTTTTCTCTTCAAATTTACTTGTATGCATTATTCATTGGGGAAAAAATAAATAAAAAAGACAGAAAGAATGAAAAAAAAAAAAAAAGAGAAGAAAAAAAAAAGGAAGGAAAAATAAAATAAAATAAAATAAAAGTAAAGGGAAGAATAATTTATATTTCCTGATTGGAAGCCAGGAATTATTCATCGTTGCCCTGTACATCTCTTATAAAGATGATAAATGAACGTATATTAACTGAACCCTAAAACAAAATAATGTGTTTTTCTAAAAGTTTTGCAGAGCTGTATTTCCATTGTAATTAGTTTACTTTTTTTTTTAATCAAGTCCTGTTAAACCACTATCAAAGTGAAAGCTGAATTCTGGACTGCTTAAAGGAGGTGGGGGTAAGTAATGGAATATTCAGAAGGTTTTTCCTTCCTCTTATAGTAATACAGAAAATAAATGTAGTTTCTATCTTTCAAATGAAAGCATGCACAGACAGACACACACACA
>JAACYO010017367.1:0-25664 GCA_011074415.1 Stictonetta naevosa
AGTTCGATCTGCTTCAGAAGTGGTCGGTGCTGAAGCGCAGCTCCTCCTGGCACCCCGACTGCCGGTATTGGGCTGGATGTTCAAAGGAAGGGTCCCCTCTACACATCATGCAACTGATGCTACATGGAGTAAGTGGGTTGCACTGATTACTCAGCGGGCTCGAATAGGAAACCCCGGTCGCCCAGGAATCTTGGAAGTGATTATGGACTGGCCAGAAGGCAAATACTTTGGGATGTCATCAGAGGAGGAGGTGGTCCGTGCTGAAGAAGCCCCATTGTACAACAAGCTACCAGAAAATGAGAGGAGATATGCCCTGTTCACTGATGGGTCCTGTCGTATTGTGGGAAATCATCGGAGATGGAAAGCTGCTGTATGGAGTCCTACACGACGAGTTGCAGAAGCTGCTGAGGGAGAAGGTGAATCGAGTCAATTTGCAGAAGTGAAAGCCATCCAGCTGGCTTTAGATATTGCTGAATGAGAAAAATGGCCAGTTCTCTACCTCTACACTGATTCGTGGATGGTAGCAAATGCCCTGTGGGGATGGTTACAGCAATGGAAGCAGAACAACTGGCAGCGCAGGGGTAAACCCATCTGGGCTGCTTCATTGTGGCAAGATATTGCTGCCCGGGTAGAGAACCTGGTTGTAAAGGTACACCATGTAGATGCTCATGTGCCCAAGAATCGGGCTACTGAAGAACATCAAAACAACCAGCAGGTGGATCAGGCTGCTCAGATTGAAGTGGCTCAGGTGGACCTGGACTGGCAACGTAAGGGTGAATTATTTATAGCCCGATGGGCCCATGACACCTTGGGCCTTCAAGGTAGAGATGCAACATACAGATGGGCTCGTGATCGAGGGGTGGACCTGACCATGGACACTATAGCACAGGTTATTCATGATTGTGAAACATGTGCTGCAATCAAGCAAGCCAAACGGTCAAAGCCTCTTTGGTATGGAGGACGATGGCTGAAATATAAATATGGAGAGGCCTGGCAGATTGATTACATCACACTCCCTCAAACCCGCAACGGCAAGCGCCATGTACTTACAATGGTGGAAGCGACCACCGGATGGCTGGAAACATATCCTGTGCCCCATGCCACCGCCCGAAACACTATCCTGGGCCTTGAAAAGCAAGTCCTATGGCGACATGGCACCCCAGAAAGAATTGAATCAGACAACGGGACTCATTTCCGAAACAACCTTATAGACACTTGGGCCAAAGAACATGGTATTGAGTGGATGTATCACATCCCCTATCATGCACCAGCCTCCGGTAAAGTTGAGCGATACAATGGACTGTTAAAGACTACACTGAAAGCAATGGGTGCTGGGACATTCAAAAACTGGGACACACATTTGGCAAAGGCCACCTGGTTAGTCAATACTAGGGGATCTGCTAACCGAGCTGGACCTGCCCAGTCAGACCTGTTACGTACTGTAGAAGGGGATAAAGTTCCTGTAGTGCACATAAGAAACATGCTGGGAAAGACAGTCTGGGCTACTCCTGCCTCAGGAAAAGGCAAACCCATTCGTGGGATTGCTTTTGCTCAGGGACCTGGATGCACTTGGTGGGTAATGCAAAAGAATGGGGAGGTCCGATGTGTACCTCAAGGGGATTTAATACTGGGTGAAAATAGCCCATGAGTTAAACTGTATTATGTTAATTATTATATAATACTGTATGTCATCACTACCATGATCCCTATATGTCAATGTCCTATTAATGGTATCACAGTAACAACCACGCAGATACTGATGAATGAATTTTGATAGAGTTGGACAAGCAAAGTGATGTGATGGAACGAGAACTGGCTTCAACGTGTGACAATCCAACATCACACACCATCTCTTCTGTGCTGAAAGACTGCAATGACAGATGGAGCCTGAAGTCAGTCATAGACTATGCAAACTCAGTGGACATTATATATATATTATAAATGAAAATGGTAGTCAATTGGAATCTATTGGAAAGGGTGTAACCTGAGCATGACATAAATGGTATGGAATAAGGGGTGGATATATGTCCTGGTTTCAGTTAGGATAGAGTTAATTTTCCTCCCAGTAGCTGGTAGGGTGCTATGTTTTGGATTAGGATGAGAAGAGTGCTGATAACATGCTGATGTTTTAATTGCTGCAGAGCAGTGCTTACACCAAGCCAAGGACTTTTCAGCTTCTCGCTCTGTCCTGCCAGCGGGCAGGCTGGGGGTGCAGCAGGAGCTGGGAGGGGACAGACCCAGGACAGCTGACCCAAACTGGCCAAAGGGGTATTCCATACCATCTGACGTCATGCTCAACAATGTATAGGGGTGGCTAGCCGGGGTGGGGCGCCAGCTGCTCGGGGATGGGCTGGGCATCGGTCAGCGGGTGGTGAGCAATTGCATTGTGCATCACTTGTTTTGTACATATTATTATTATTATTTTATTTTCTGTTATAATAAACTGTCTCTATCTCAACTCACAGCCTTCAGTTTTTCTCGTTTCTCTTCCCCATCCCAGAGAGGGAGGGGGAGGGTGAGCGAACGGCTGTGTGGTGTTTAGCTGCCGGCCAGGTTAAACCATAACACACTGGAAAACACATTGGGGAATAGATTCTTTTTATAACTATCTAATTTGAAAAATTATTGCCAAGAACTTATATGCTACCATCACTCAAATAACTTAATGTGATCTTTGTCTCCAGACTAACCCCAAAAATGCCCCCGAACCAAAATTGGGTCAAATTGGAAAAGGCCATGGGCCCGGGCAATAGTGGCAAGTTGACTTTTCCAAGAAAAGGGGGGTGTCAATATTGTGAGAAACACTCTGTAGCTAATAACTTAGGCTCAGGTGAGGATCTCAGTGAAGTAGTAATTTATTCACGATTGCAATGGCGGGCGTCCCACAAGCAGGAGTGCACCTACTAATCACACAGTACGGTTTATATACTATATTTCTCGAGGACCGGGACCCTCCCCTGTTTCCCCATTGACTGGGTAATCCAGGTTCACAACCTATCCGATGCTTCACAGACAATACATACCCTTCAGTTGCCAGTCTGTTAAATTTCAAATTTGTTTTGACTTTTTTACTGCCTGAAGTGGTAATGTTTCTTCACTTATCTGACTTGACACCATGATCTTCACCTAATTGTTCTAAGGAGTCTGGTTGTCTGCATTTTACAAGGTCGCCTGCTAAGCGTTCTTATCACTGCAAGCATATCTCAGTACCACATGCCTTACCTTTAAACAATGTAACTCTGCAAAAACAACATTTTTATTCCCACAGTATTTACTGGTGTTAACAGATACCTTTTCAGGATGGCCAGAGGCTTTCCCCAGTAGAACTGCCAAAGCCCGAGATGTAACTAAGTCTCTTGTAGAGAAAACTTTGAAACCACAGTGGGAAGGACTATACCAGGTGCTCCTTACTACCTTCACCGCAATTAAGATCAAGGAACAGAGTGCCTGGATTCACCATTCTCGAGTGAAGAAAGCTCCAGAAGCCCCCTGGAAAGTAACGCTGGGTGACAGTGAATTGAAACTAAAGCTCATTTGAGCAAAATGAGGACATTACGGTCGGAAGTATTTAGTAATATAGTTAGCAGAAATTTAGTTAACAGAATTTTATTTTTGTGGCTTATAGTGGTAATTGTAATTCGAGAATTGGAAGGTGCCTCTATGACAATAGAGAATGGTGAGTGGCCTTGGTCCGAAGCCGTAACAACAGAGGATAAGAGCATTAATGGAAAATTAGATATACATTATCCGAATGCCAAAAATTAGGGGAAGAGTGGACACACCAAAGAACCATAGGGGATGAAATTAAAATAGGGTGCCGAATGATTAATGGAACGACCCACGAGAAAGTAACGGGGATTTTAGTAAAACCGATTTCCAAAAGTGGCCAACAAGAAGGTTGTATCCGCCCAGGTAAATTAGATTGTTGGTATAATTTTATATTAACACAGACCGTAGTAATTAGCTGTTTTTGGACTAATAATGGACAAAAGGTCGAAGTCAAGGAGGGCGAGAGCCTCATATTAAATTTTACAATGTATGCTGTACTTCCTACAACAGTGGGACCCCCTACAACCGATGCCCAACTCCCAACCAAGCTGGAACCCAAAATTTATGAAACAGGCCCATATGTAGTAAGGAACACAGGCCAACAACAATTGTTATTTAATTCAGAATGGTCTTTCAAGTGTGTTGAATTGCTAATACAAATTATCATCTTGGCAGTTCAACCAGCCTGCTCTCCTTTCTTAAAGACATCATTTGAAGGCTGGACGATATCATCACAAAAGCAAGCACACCTCAGGGGCAGGACACAAAGAGACTTAATTGGAATGCTAGGAACAGGATTAGGAGTTTTAAAACAAATTGATTCAGAAATATTAATGAATAAGCTGGCCACAGCAACAAGTGATTTGACAAAACTAAAACAGCCCCTACAATCATCCTTATTGGCACTGGGAACTAGCCAATGGCAAGTTTCACAGGTGTTACCGAGATGGGAAAAGGCTGAAGACCAAGACCACAAACTAATAATAGATGCATTCACAAGTTATTTGCAAAGAGTAAAACAAGATGCAAATTGCAACTGGTGGGATGCACTCTTTGGATGGTCACCAACTGCAACTGGGATTTTGAACACATTATGTCACCCAATTATTGTTTTATTGATATTAGTTGGTATAAGTTTAATATTGTCTTTTGTAATACTTGTTTGGAATTGGAAAATGTTACAATGAATGGTGATATTAACTTCCTTGACAAAAGTACGTGGCAAGGCATTGAGGGATACATATCATAGAGATTGGGAAGAAAAATTTCTGCGTTAAATAAAAGAATTTACTAGATTTTCTAGAAAAGGGGGGACTGAAACACAGGGTTAGAAATTAGAGAGCGACTGATTAAGAATGAATATGTCGGCAACACTCATTGCTTAATATGTGCTACATTTGTGATGTACTGGGCCTGTGCTGCGCTTAGGCCTCCAGATAACAGGAGCTCCTGGGACCCCAAGAACCAGATCAAACCAACCTTATGGTTCGAACTGTGACCAAGGGCTCAGAGATAAGGAGGACTGTTCACAAAAGGACGAGATAAGAATGTCAAACTTGCAAGGCCTCGAGTTAACAGGAGCCCCTCGGACCCCGAGAACTGGATCAAACCAACCTTATGGCTCAGACTGTGACCAAGGGCTCAGAGAGCATGCGCAGGGAGACGAGGTGAAAAGTTCAACTCTGATGAAGACGTCTTCATCCCGACGACCACCTGGACGACCACCAGAGTACTACGCAAGCGCAGAAAGACTGATAAGATATTTAGCATACGAAGCGGGGCTAGGCGGAGCTAGGAAATGAATATGCATAGATGTGTTGCGAAACTTAATGCATATGTAATATTTTAGGGGATAAAAGAGAATGCAAGCGAGCGAATTGTTGTGCACGACTTTGGTGGGACTACCCCCCGTGCCGCCCAGCGCTGAATAAACATACCTACTTTACAGTCTTACTGACTGGGGAGTCAGTTCTCCGTGAGTCAACTTGATGTTACTTAAATATTTAATTGATTTGGTTTACAAACCAGAGGCAAGCATAACATCTAGGAGACAGAACTAAGCTGACTGCAAGCACTAAGGAAGAGTAAAAGAAAAAAAAGAGTAAAAGAAATACTCAGGATATCAGCTATGGTATAACTGAATGAGATCCCCCCACAAAAACTGGGGATCTAATAGAATACTGCTTGCAGATGAATTCTTTGGAAGCCTGACTTTACCCTTGGAATTCACAAACTGCTCAGACAACACCAGTTCCTGGAGGACAAAGACAAATTCTAGAAGCAGGACAGTGAGATTGGCACCAATTTTCAGGATTTCTTTTGTTTTGACTAAGGTCTTCAGACGTTGATCACTTACGATATTCCCCTAGAAGGAAGCTGAAAAGGATATTTTAAGTTAAGGTTGTATAAACAGAATGTGTCTTCCAAAATCCAGCTACAGACTGATACCTACACAAGCACTCTGTTTAGGAACAGCAGCTAAATGACTGCTCCCCATGGCAGTACTAGTATCTGAAGGAGCTGTCTCCTGAACACATTAGCACTCACCTGCCAATATTTTTGTTTTGACACAGCAGGTACACAGAACTCAGTTATAACCAGGTGTTACTATTGACAAGGATTACACTCAAGACAACTCTCCTGAAACCATGTGTTTGCTTGTATTTCAGTCTCCATAAAAATTACACTGAAATTCCATCAGGGTAAATACCATTAGTATCAAAATCATTAACTAAAATAAACAGCCTTCAGTAACAATTTAGTTTCCCCACATACAGTGTGATTTCTTCTTCTTAAGATGTATAACTAAGCAAAATATATAATATATATTATATATATTTTAATATATATAATATAATTAATATAATATAATATAATTAATATATATATTAATATATATTGTTTACAGTGAACAGCTGTCAGAGCAGGAATTCACACCCCAATGAAGTTGGTGCATCACAAGACTGGAAGGGCCCTTTGTGGTCAACACCTCTAGCTTCCATTCTCACAAAGACCTGTACCCTAATTTCCAGCCTAGGCTGGAAAACACACTTGACATGACACACTTATACCTACAATGACACACTTATACCTACTATATCTTAGGCCAATGTCATCCTCCACCTCAAGTGGCTTTTCCCATCCCGTGTTTAATTTCCTGATTTTTTTTTCTGGATAGAAGTCATAGATCCCATCAATGCCTGTTTATCAGGTGGAAGAAGCCACAGCCTCCTGGTCTTCTCACCGGATGGACTGAAAGGAAGGGAGAGCCAGCCAGATTTACTTCCACCCTCCCCATTAAGTCCTACCTGAGCTTGTCCATCCCAAACAGACTCAGCCTGTGCAGGCTGCTGCATTCACAGACCACTTACCCACGCCTTTGTCCTTCCCTTTGTGTGAGGAATACTTTCCCCATGTAGTGGGTTTACGTGGCAAGGTTTTGGAAGCAGGGGGCCATAGGGGTGGCTTCTGTGAGAAGGATCTAGAAGCTGCCCCATGTTTGGTAAGGGCCCCGCTGCTGGCCAGAGCCAGGCCAATAAGTGATGCACCTCTGTGGGAGCATATTTAAGACAGGGAAAAAAAACAAAACGCTGCGCCACACAGCATCTGGGAGAGTGAGAGGAGTGAGGAACAGCCTTGCAGGTGCCAAGGTCAGTGAAGAAGGAGGGGGAGAAGTGCTCCAGGCACCGGATCAGAAGTCCCCTGCGGCCTGTGGTGAGGACCATGGTGAAGCAGTCTGTCCCCCTTTAGCCCATGGAGTACCACGGTGGAGCAGGGTTCCATGCTGCAGCATGTGGAGGAGACCATGGTGGAGCAGGTGGACCTGCACCAACGGAGGCTGCGGCCTGTGGAAGACCCCTGCCGGAGCAGATTCCAGGCCAGACCTGTAGCCCGTGGAGAGGAGACCACGCAGGAGCAGGTGACCTGGCAGGAGCTGCTGCCCGTGGGGGACCCAGGGTGGAGCAGTTTGCTCCTGAGGGATGGACCCCATGGTACGGACCCATATCTGGAGCAGTTCTTGAAGAGCTGCTGCCTGTGGGAAGCCCCTGCAGCATCAGTTTGGGAAGGACTGCATCCCGTGGGAGGGACCCCACAGCACAGGGGATGAGAGTGACTGAGAAGGAGCGGCAGAGATGAAGTACTATAGACTGATCGCAGCCCCCATTCCCCTGCGCTGCTTGGGGGGAGGAGGTAGAAGAAGGTGGATGGGGGGGGAGGCGTTTTTGGTTTCTTTCCTTTGTTTCTCACTTCTCTAGCTTGTTAGTAATAGGCAATAAATCTTACTATCTACCTACTCTGAGTCTGTTTTGCCCATCACAATAATTACTGTGCAATCTCCCCATCCTTATCTCAACCCTTGAGCCCTTTCCATCGTATTTTCTCCCTGTTCCTCTTTGAGGAGGGGGAGTGAGAGAGCGGTCATGGTGGAGCTCGGCCACCCACCCGATTAAAACCACCACACCCCAGCACGCACCGCTCCACCTTTTCCTCTTCCCAAGTTATCCCATACTGGTTGACAACATGGTGCAGAGTCACAAGGACTCTTCTCTTCTTTCGTAAAGCTCCTTGTTTTTCAGAAATTGCTGTCATTTGCCTTTACATGTGTAACTCTTCTACTTAATACCAGCTCATTTTCATTATGGCCGCCCCCAGGGTCACTTAATTCTTCATGCATTATATTTCTCTACTTCCAAACCAATTATGCCAAGTTTGACACACATTACTACTTTTCTTGCCATACCACAAGTGGAAGACATCTATCTGCATTTCACACCAGTTTTTCAATGTTAGTAGCTTCTGCTACAGCCAGTTCCTTACCCACCTTACATTTTTTCTGCCTGTTCCAACTTTCTTCAAAGAGAAACATCTACTGTGGTGATTGGCAAGATTCATGTTTTCATACAGAACCACGAGGTTAGCCCAGCACAGTCTGCCTCTCACAAACCTACACCACATTTATACACAATTACCTTCCACACCACTTCCATCTGTTTATAAAGCTTTTATTGCTCTCACTTTAAATTTGATTTTGAACCTCAAACTATCACAGTCTCCCCTGCTTTTGAGGTCAAGATGCACATATTGCCCACATTTCTCCCTTATCTTCTCTTTCTGCCAACCTGCAGAAACCACCTATCTCCTTCTCCAATTAGGTGATACTGCTACTGGCTTACCGCAGTAAGCTTCCACTACCAGACTTCAGATTTCATGTGTTGTACATGTTAGCACTCTGGGCTAGAGTTTACCTGACTTATATTCATTAAGGTGTAGAAGATTTGCTCCCACCCTATACATGTGTGTATCATTTTCAGCCCTCACAAAAAACAACTGCAGCTTGGGGATCACACCCAGCTCATCTTTACTCTACACACTGTCCCTACACACTGTGGTCTGATTCCTTCCTTTGTGAGATGAGTTGTTTCTCCTTTTAATGTGACCAAAGCACCTGCTGTTATCTGTTTTAACATCCTTTGTGAGAGCTCACCTCATCTGCCAAGTTGAAAACCCTTATCCCTGCACTTCCCGATCCTCAAGATCCTTCCCTTACAAACTGAAATTTTTGCCCACACCTCACATAGGTTCTGTGTTTGCTCACTGTATCCTGACACAGTGATCAGGCAAATCATCAGCTCTGGGGTCATTTCCTAGGTGGCACCTTTCCTTGTTATGTGAGATGTTAATATTTGCCCCTGCAGCTTCACAGACTTCCATGCCCTCCTCCATACCCAAGCTCCTGACTTCACTGAAAAGCATCTCTATACATTTCACAGGTGCTGATCTACAGGTTTAGCTATTCAATTTCCCCTAGCTTAAGTTGTGGTCACTCAAACCAAATTCAGTTTCATGTCTAGCATCTCTTCAGCATCCTCTGTGCTTCTTAAAGCCACATCTACAGTTAACTGCATTGATCTTATGGCTGCAGTCGCCATGCAATGATGAAACTGCCAGGTAATGCAGCTCCGTACCTAGCCGTGACCAACAGCACTTGTTTTTCTGCTGTGGGGAGTTAGCCTGCTACACTGACAATACCCAGAAATACTTCTCTCTAACCACGTTACAAGATTTCTACCCGCATTTAAATCATGGACTACGTAGATCTCTAGTGTTATCACAGCAAAATCTATCAGCTCTTCCCAAAGTAATTTCAGCCCAGCTAGTTCCCTTTTATCCACCCTAATGCCACTTCAGGATTCTGCATCCCTAACGCAGCAGAATATTGCCAGTCACCTTTATTGCTCTCTTTCCAGAGCAGGGCATCCCCTCCAACATCTCCATTCCCATCATAACCCCTGCCAACCCTGCCACAACTGCTTCGAGTCCTACACCAACAGCCCCAGCACCACCGCTTCAGTCACAAGCTCCCCACCGCGCTGTATCATACTGATCTGCTTGGGAAACAGACTCAGAAAAACTACTAATAAAATGCTTTTCACTGTTTACTTTCTATAACTTTATATAGCATTTGTTATTTTTAGTCATACAATCCCTAATTCATCTCCAACGCCAGCTCTTTCCTGCTGCTGAGAAAAACTGAAATGCAAGCCCCAGCAAGTGTGCACAGTGTTAAGTCCCATGTATTCACACTCCAGTCATGTGCTGCTCTGCTCCAATAGAGCCTGAACACATTTCTAGATCTTTGACTGAAGTGTCCAATACTTACAGAATGGTAACTACAAACTCAAATTCACAACAGGTTTGTTGCTAGCCTCCTGCTAAACCACGCTCTTCCTACCTAGCCAAAGCATAACAAGATA
Source organism: Stictonetta naevosa (assembly GCA_011074415.1). Taxonomy (NCBI): domain Eukaryota; kingdom Metazoa; phylum Chordata; class Aves; order Anseriformes; family Anatidae; genus Stictonetta; species Stictonetta naevosa. Next base: position 10,305 of record JAACYO010017367.1, read on the forward strand.
CTGATTTAACATGCCAGCCTGGCAGGTTGCAGCACGTCTTGATCTCTTTTCAACCACCAAAAAAATATGCAAGTGTTTCCCATTACAGTCAGATTAGTCATAATACAATAGCCAAGAACCTCCACTCAAGTAACAGGCATTACCAAATTCCCTTTTTCCCCAATCCTTAAGTACTAGAAAGGTGGGGGAACAAAATTTCCTAACAGTTTCTCCAGCCTAAGCAAAGGCACGCCTGCTGCTGTGATGCTGAAGCTGAACAACCAGTTCAGGTTAAAAAGCATACATTTGTTGTGTAAGATGATAATCAGCATAAGGCTGCCTAGAACTGCAGCAAATCCTTCATCAATTTTAATTCAGAATCTGATCTTTTTCTAAAGGACTTGAGGCTGTTATACTAAAAAAATACAATGTCCTACAGAGGGTCAGATTAGATTACTACAATAATCCATTCTGGCCTTATAACTATCGAGTTTCTAAGCAGTTAATCTCCTCAAAAAATCTGCTATTAAAATGAAGCATACGCAGACTCCACTTACTTAATTTTATATGTGAAAATCTAATAAAAAATAAAAATCAAATAAAATTTGCACATGCAGCAAGTCATACCAGGTAGGAAAGGCTGAAACAAAATTACCGTCTCACATCCACTTCCCACCAACTCCTATTCATGTTATGTGCCACGTCCAAGTTTCTATACTGCAAATTTCAGCTCAAATCAGGATTTCAAGTCTGGGGCATGTGTGAACTAAATAAAACAGAAAGAATTTATTTCATAAATAACAAGAATTTATTAGTCTATGAAACATCATTATAATTTCAGCACAGTTAGAATTCCCACCTCCAAAAATGAAGGCAGCCTCAGCTTTCTAGTAATTTACGGCCCTCAGGCTCTTAAGAAAAGCCACACGAAATGCACCTTTCAAAGAGGCCAAGCAATCTCCTGAAGAACACCACCCATTTGCTTATAAAGAAAACATGATGAAGAGCTCAAGAGACTGGGAGGCTGAATAAAATCAGAATGATACACAATTTTCTAAAATGTGCATAGCTGTTAACGTAGCAGTCAAATTCCCTCCTCACCCAAAGCTGATAAGCTACCTTGGCATCATCTCAATTAGTGTGCGGTACTCCTGGCATGATGGAAAAAACAGTTATTAAAGGTTTCCAGCATAACAGCTTGCAGATTCCCAGTACACCTGCAGTTGTAACACCCCACAGGGACTCCAGTTGCAAAAGACCATGGCTGTTACAGCAGAAGACCATGTGAATCATCACAGGCACTAGAAGTCAGAAGGCCCTGGATATTTCCTGAAAACAAGTTCTGGGGTTTGTGAAATCCCTCAGGAAAAGCAGGTGTTCATAAAGGATTTCCTTCTAGAAATTTACATGACTCCATATTCATTTACATTTTATTTTAATTCCTTGAAAACTGGAAGTTGGCCAAGCAGAAAATTTGTTTATATTATGGCTTAAATGAAATTTGTCCCAGAGTTTCCTCAGATATAGCCTTTCCATCACTACCTAAACCACACAGAACTGTTCTAAGTATCTTTAAAAAAAAATATTTTTCAGCAATTAAAAAAAATAATCTGAAAGAGATGAGTTTGCATAGCAGTCTTTGAATAATCTGGTCAAAAATTTGCTGAAAAATTGCCTTAAATAAACCTTCTCTGAACACTTGGGATGCCAACATTCAATGCAGAGTAGAATAAAGCACACAGCTCTCCATAGTTGAAGTTTACAATGCTGTCTGTCCTCAATCAGGTACCCAGTGGCACAAAATATATGAAAAATACCCACAGTGAGAAGCTACCGCTGTGCTGGCACAAAGCTTTAAAGGAACGAAGGGTTTAATGGGCTTAGCTCCAGACCCAAACTCCTTTCCTCAGCAGAGGCCAAGAAAGATGGCACTGGATTGGCTGAATGCTGCAGACTCCATCTCAACACAGGAGTGACCCAAGATATCCTTTACTCTATAACTCCTCTTTTTAATTACTTTTTAAAAAATGATGCACCTCAAACTGAATATTATTACACTGACCTCAGCTGAGAAAATAAGCACAGAGTAAGCCGATACTCAGAAATGCAATTCTGCAATTATTTTGTATTGATAAATTACATCTCCACGGTGGAATTGCTGGAGTTTCCTTAGAAGAGCATTTGGCTGTAAAGAATTAAGAGGGTTAAGTCACAGGAGCTTTAAGTAATAAGGTTAAAACCAGTATTCCTTAAAGGGACACAGCCAGGGCTGGGAACCAAACTTCTTTTAAAACTCAGCAACAGTTTTAGGCTAGAGATTATCTCGAGGAAGACACCTTCTCTTATCCCTCATCAGACATTCCCTTCTAGTCCAATTCACTTTCCATTCATAAGGGATGTTCAGGTGCAAGGACGAAGATGAGGGGCCTGAAGCCCGAACAAAGTTGTTTGAAGATCACACTACGTTTCTGTTTCTGAATGACCCATTTCCTAGATTACAGGCAGGCAGAAAGGGAACAAAACCAGTGTTTTTTTAAATCCTTAACACAGCTTTTAACCCATGGAACCATGCCCAGAAATGATAAAACCTCTACAAATTTTGAGTCTGGACATTGAAAGCATATCCTGCAAAGGAGGTGAGTAATATCTACCTGACAATACCTCAGTTTAATGTAGAATCACAGAATCATTAAGGTTGGAAAAGACCTCCAAGATCATCTGGTCCAACCATCACCCTACTACCACTGCCACCCACTAAACCATGTCCATAAGCACCATGTCCAACCTTTCCTTAAACACCCTCAGTATAGGATTTCAGTAAGGTCTCTGAATGTAGGCTTCCAGATTGAACAAAGGTACCCATCTCCTTTATGGTTCTTTCCAAATGTCCTTCCAACTCACCTGACAAAAGGATGAACTTATGAACGCTCAAGAGCAGCATGCTAGAGGGAACATGAGCTGAGTCACAACCATCAACTGGCAGCATTTCTTTTCATTTTTAAGATACCCTCACCTACTTGTCAGAGACACAGCAAACATGCCAGCACCATCCTCTGTTTCCTCACCACTTTCCATAACAGCAGGGTATGAGTTCACGTAATAACATGGTGCTTTATGGAGTTCAACTAACACCAGTCAAAAGAATTCTTCAGCTGAGGACTTCTCTTCCTCTAACCTGACCCAACATCCATAGCAGGTCTCCTGCACTCCACACTGCCCAAGAAGGGAAAGATCACTAACATCAACAGGTACTCACTGTCTTACTTAAAAGTGTGATAATTCAATTGAAGCTCAAAGCTAATAATTGGAAAAATAACTTAAAAGGGCCTTAAGTTATATTGAAAGCCTGGTAAAGGAGGTAGGCATCTCAGCTTTCTGTGATACACTGCATAAACCTCACTATATCTTTACAATGAACAACCAACCATAGCTTGGGGGAGTGTTAACCTCCCCCCCCCCCCCTTTTTTTAAAAATCTGGATTAAACTTGAAGCTTTCTTCCTAGCTGAACTAGAAATACAGATACTCAGGAAAACACATTACAAGCAAGGTGCTTGATATGATAGTATGTAACTGAAATGTGAACTCACAGACAACAGTCAAATAAAGGTGGTCAAGCTGAGAAATACTGGAGAGCTCTTACACCTACTGGCAATTCCACAGTTCTTTTAAAACTTGTGGATAGCATTCCAACTCAAAGCATTAAGCAGGAGAACTATTTTGGATCCCCGTTACAATTTACTTTTGCAAAACAATCATTTAAATTTACCAACAGTAGCTGTGATCAAATCAAATATAATACCTAGCAATACACAAGAGACATTTCATATATTCATAAAGCTGAAGACAGTTATTAGAAAATTAATTGAGAAGAACAAATTTGAACAGAAACTGTGATATCAGATGCAGGAATCATTTAAGAAGAGTTTTCTAGGGAACCACATAGCCACTACTCTTCAAGTAAGGACAGTTTTAGTCCATCCCACTCCAAGAGAAGCAAAGAGATACAAGCCACTGCACAACATACAAGAAATAAACAGTTATCAATACAGGTTAATTGGCCCTAGGTGTAGGGGGAAAATGAGATAAATACAACAAAAAAAATCTTAGAGGATAAAAAGAAACACTAACAAGTATATTGCCATCCTAACTCAATGACTGATTTATTTGCCAATGGCAAAGAAATGACAAGCACACAATAAACATTTGCCCTATGCTTGGGGAGAGGCAAGGCACCTGTGTGACCAGGTACTTTGCAGTCACAGAATCACAGAATCATATAATATCCCGAGTTGGAAGGGACCCATAAGGATCATTGAGTCCAACTCCTGGCACCGCACAGGTCTACCCAAAAGTTCAGACCATGTGACTAAGTGCACAGTCCAATCGCTTCTTAAAATCAGACAGGCTTGGTGAAGTGACTACTTCCCTGGGGAGCCTGTTCCAGTGTGCGACCACCCTCTTGGTGAAGAACCTCTTCCTGATGTCCAGCCTAAACTTCCCCTGCCTCAGCTTGACACCGTTCCTGCGGGTCCTATCACTGGTGATTATGGAGAATAGGTCACCTGCCTCTCCACTCCCCCTCGCGAGGAAGTTGTAGACTGCGATGAGGTCCCCCCTCAGCCTCCTCTTCTCCAGGCTGAACAGGCCCAGCGACCTCAGCCGCTCCTCATATGTCTTCCCCTCTAGGCCCTTCACCATCTTCGTCGCCCTCCTCTGGACACTCTCCAACAGTTTTACATCCTTTTTGTACTGTGGTGCCCAGAACTGCACACAGAACTCGAGGTGAGGCCGCACCAGCGCAGAGTAGAGCAGGACAATCACTTCCCTCGACCAACTAGCGATGCCGTGCTTGATGCACCCCAGGATATGGTTGGCCCTCCTGGCTGCCAGGACACACTGCTGACTCATATTCAACTTGCTGTCAACCACAACCCCCAGATCCCTCTCTGCGGGGCTGCTCTCCAGCGTCTCGTCGCCCGGTCTGTATGTATAGCCAGGGTTGTCCCGTCCCAGGTGCAGGACCCGGCACTTGCTCTTGTTAAACTTCATGCGGTTGGTGATCGCCCAGCTCTCCAGTCCATCAGTAAGTGAAGACAAAATCCAAGATGCAAATAATAAAAATCAGAAAGTCTAGATAGCTGGCACTCAGACATCTGAAGAAGCCTGTAGCCCAGTGACATTTGCTTTAAATACATGCTGAAAGATTAGAAGAGTCCCTAAGGAGACTAGAGTGCCTCACTCCAGGTGACACTCAGCATGCTCACAGGAGGACAGGTATCTACAGGTCACTGAGCACACCAGGCAAATGTCTGTAAAAACTAATACAGCAATCAGTGTTTAAGGAGGTAAAGTTCTGAAGAAATGACGACTGCTAAAGCAGTGAAAACAAGTTGCTTTCACACACAGAAAATGCCAGGTACTAGTAGGTTTTAATCTACCAAAGAGACAGCGAGGGAAGTCCAAACACATCCTCACAGCAGCTCCCATTCTGTTTGCAAGACCACACAATGAAATCCCTGTATGAAAAGAGAAGTGGTGTTAGACATACCACTCTGGTTTCAGCTCTCTAGGAAGAGCAGTGAGAACAGCTTTCAGAGTGACTGAAGTCGTTTCCAAAATATTGTGTAAAATTTGGTAACAAGCTATAGAAAAAAAAATGAGTAAGGAAAGTTTCCAAGCCAAGTAATAAAAGGATCATTTGCCACCAGACACATGCATTTCACATGCCTCCAAGCCAAATATTTAAAGGCAGGCCTAGGATTTAAAACAAACAAACAAACAAAAAGTTATATTGCTTGGACTTTATGTGACACTATGTAAATTGTAACTAGCTCTCAAATTGTTACAGTTCAAAATGAGGAACTTACAGCACTTGGATTAAATCCATCAGTATGCTGCATATTAAAATGTTATGTTAAGAAGAAATTTAATACATTTGGACCTGGCAGATCCCAAACTGAAGGAGTCAGCTGAAAGTACACCAAGTGAGCAAGAAAAAAGCAGATGCTATTCAAATTCAAGAAGCACCTCTGTACATTTCCTTTATACCACTGAAAACCAGAGAGGATTTTCCAGTAGTTCTTAGTGACCAAACTCTTAAAACAAAGAGTCCACATTGTTGAAACGCTGCAGTACTAGTGTCCAAAGCTGAAGGAGGGTTTGAAACAGAAAAGTGAATGAACATTTGTGCATCACAAGCCAAATGCAGTCTGTAGGTTTTAAGTATTCCTGCTACTTAACAACAGAAGCTTGAAAGCTTTACAGTTCCCTCTCTGATTAAGCCACCAATTCCACGTCAGCCTTCCAAACCCCAGACTTAAGACTCCATGCAATGAAGCTCCTTTAAGAGCTAAGACACTTTATACAAGGTATAAACAATATTGTCATTACACCACATAACAATAAGAATAATATTCTTTTAGCCCATGGCCCACCAGGCAGCCATGAAAACAAATCCCAATCCATACCTTTCCAAGTTTGTACCGGGACGTGGGCTAGCTTCCTAATTTCTTTTGTTATTTCCTTAACCACTTTTCCATTGTCATCAATTTGTAGACAACAATTAGATTCGTTCAGTTTTCCACATACTCCTCCTTCTTCTGCCAACAAATAGTCTAAGACCATTCTGTGTTGAAAAATTGCATTCCTCATCTGTGTGGACTGATCAGCCAACAGATCCAAAGCCGTTGCTGTTTGATTAGTTACAATTTCTAGGACAGCTTGCAGCCTAATTATTCAGTTTAAATTGTAAATAGGTTCTCGAGCTCCCGATATTGGCTCACTTGGGTTCCAGGTAGCTGGTCCATAATGCTGTATAATTCTTTCAGGAGGCCATTCATTCTCTCCCCATTTTTGAGCACTACCTCTGGCTAAGGAAACATCAATAGATCGTTTCATTCTGTTCAGGTCGTCATATAGTTTTATTCCTAAATGACTTCCTTGGGTTTGTGACAACAGAAAAAACAAGGGTAAGCATATTTGCCGCATACCCAATAATGTCCCTTTAGAGCCCACGTCCCGTTTGGAAAAGGACCATCCCACTCTTTACCCTTTGGAACATGAAAATATAGCGTATTTTTGTTACCAAGTGGTCCCGTTACAATATCTGCCCCATTTGTACTTATATACGTGCACTTCCAGGCTCCAGCAGTGGGTTTCCACTTACAGTTGCAATTAAGTTCTCCTTGACGGCCTGTTATATTATGAGCTGACCAGAAATGTTTAAAAAGTACTCTCTTCCCATCCTCACCCTGCCATTTCCAGCGATAGACCCGTACCACATGCTGTTCCTTAGTGGTGTTATCACGCTGACAGCTCAGGATCTGGCCGTCAAATTGCCCCACCGCTTGTGCTCTTGCCACAGTTTCACATCCCGACCCAAAAAACTCCCTATATGAGCATTTCAGCCAAGTCCCGTTTCTCAACTGGACATGTGTGGCATTCCATTTCCCACTACTTGCTGTACAGTTTATAGGTCTACACCCGGGGTCGGTACAATCATATCCGGGAGACAGAGTCCAATTGCAAATGCTTTTTCCTACCGCTACTGTCCCTGTTCTATTTAAACAATATGTTCCCCGAGCTGACGAGTGCAATCACCATGGGTCTCCTTCCTCCTTCCAAAATTGTGTCCCATTATGAACTTCACTCAAATTACTGACCCACCATTTAGGTTCGACTGGACTCGCTACCCAAGGCCAACTTTCAGTTCCTCCCGGTCCTCCACAGATCCAGCAATTACTAAGATTAAAAGCCTTGGCCACTTCTTCTCCTAAAATAAAAAAACTATTCCCCCATTCTTGTCCATGGCTCAATTGCCCCTGTAAAAACAATACCAAAAAGTATAACATTCTCTCATCTTTTTGTGTCGTCCAGTCTCAGGTGTAGAAAACGCCTTCAGTCAAGGAGTTGGGCCCGCCTTCAGAGCTTTCAGGGTCGATTTGAGCTTGCGTTACTGTTCAGCTTTTCGGGGTGATCCAGCTCCTGGAAAAACTAATCACAATTTCATATGGGTTTAAAAAAAAGAAAAAGGTTCTTACGTTACTCTTCTTCAGGGCAACCTGACCTTAGTGTGGAAGAAGTCCGGTCGAGGCCCTCTCACTCGGCAGTCAATACCCATAGGGGTTGCCTCCCTCGGTAGACCATACACACCGCAGTAGAGGGTCCTACCCCGGTCTTGCCTTCTCCCCTCAGACTTATTCGGCTTATCTGGTGCCCTTAATTCATGCAGAGCCTCATTGCCAGAATACTAATTCCTCTTTAGTCTCAGTTTCAGTTCCCCAGGAGTGGACTCAACCCTCCAAGCTTCGGTAGTTATTGGTCCTTTTACTCTGGATGGGTCCAACCCCTTTCTGCTGTTCTCACAGCTGTTTCCGTAGTAAGTAAAACAACATAGGGGCCTTCCCACTGTGGTGTTAATGTAACCTCTTTCCAAGTTTTTATCAGGACTTTATCTCCTGGCTGTATTTTGTGAATTGCCATATCCAAAGGAGAACGTTGTGCTATTAAACCCTTTTTCTGCAGTTCCCTACGTCTATTTATCAATTGCATGAGATAAGGTTTTAGTTGCACATCTTGTAGGTGGGGGTGATCTAAGGGTATTTCTAAATCATAAGGCATACCATACAACATTTCAAAAGGAGAAATTCCCAGATCTGTCCTGGGTTTCGTGCGTATACTTAACAAAGCTAACGGTAAACACTTTATCCAAGAGGTTTTTGTTTCTAACATTAATTTAGTAAGTTGCTTTTTAATTTCCCCGTTCATCCGCTCTACTTTTCCTGAGCTCTGAGGATGCCAGGGAGTGTGATATTCCCATTTGATTCCTAAAGCTTTCATTGTATCACGGGATACTTTAGACACAAAGTGTGGTCCCCTATCAGAATCTATTGCTTCTACAATTCCATATCGGGGAATTATGTTCTCTAATAATATTTTCACTACAGTTTGTGCCGTAGCCCTTGCCGTGGGGAATGCTTCAACAAAATTTGTAAGATGGTCTATTATAACAAGCAAATATTTGTATCTTCCTGTTTTTGGAAGTTCGGTGAAGTCCAATTGAATTCTTGCAAAAGGTCTGTGGGCTAAATCTCGTCCATTTGTCTCATGTTTGTAGCATTTACCCTCTGGCAAGTCATACAGCCGTTAACAATTCCCTTTGCTATATTATATATCCCTATACACATATATTTTGTGGCGAATTGATCCACTAACGCCTGAGTACTCCAATGCATTTGTACATGCAATCTCCGTAGCACCCTCATAGCTACTGATTTTGGTAACACTTCCCTTCCATCGGGCAGTATCCACGTCCCTTTTTCATTTTCTCGGATCCCCATTTGTGTCATCTTCTCTTTTTCTATGGTAGTGAAACAAAACAGAGGGAGGGGGACGAGTCCACCAGACCATAAAGAGTTAACTGGGCCGTGTTTGTGACAATTTCTGTAAGGTGGACTCTCCTCCTCCGAGCAATTACATTCAATCCCTTCTACTCCCCAGTCTTTCCAGCAATCATAGCATGGAAATTTCTTTAAACCCTTCCCTTTGCCACAACTCGGGCAGTCTGCTCTCTTAGTCACTTCATACATGCACATGAGGGCTGCTCTTTTTGCTTCCTGATCAGCTAAGTTATTACCTCTGATCTGGGGATTCAGCCCTCACTGGTGTCCTTTCACATGCACCACCGCAATCTCCTTAGGCTCCCTGATGGCTTGTAAAACTTGAAGAATCAACTCCTGATGAATTAGTCCTTTTCCTTGTGAATTTATAAGTCCTCTCTCTTCCCATATTTTCCCAAAGGTGTGTATTATTCCATAGGCATATTTAGAATCTGTATATATTGTTCCACTTTTGTTCTTTAACAATTTTAGAGCTCTCAGCATGGCATATAGTTCACAGGCCTGTGCTGACCAACTCGGGCTGAGAGGGCCTGATTCTATTACCTCAAATGTTTTCCCGTTAACCAATGTGTACCCTGATTTTCTTTTACCCTCTACTACTCTTGAGGAACCGTCTACATATATCTTTTCTCCTAAAGGCAACTCTACATCTTCCAGGTCCGGTCTCAATTTCACCTGTTCTTCTATATTTCTAAGACAATTGTGCTCAGGCTGCTCATCTGATTCACCATAAAGGAACTGAGCAGGATTCTGTGCTGTGGTTGTTTCTAACATTAGCCTGGGTGATGATCTCAAGATCCCTTCATATTTCAATAGTCTCACATCCGTTATCCATTTGTCAGCTTTTTGTTGCAGTACCCCACGTATGTTGTGAGGGGATATAACCTTAATTTCTCCCCCAAATGAAATCTTTTGTGCCTCTTCTACTAATAGGGCAGCGGCCACCACTACTTGTAGACAGCTGGGCCATCCTCTACTAACAGGATCTAACAATTTAGATAGATAGGCTACTGTTTTTTTGCTATCTGCCCATTCTTGAGCAAGTACACCATAGGCAGTTCCCTCGGTGCTATTTACAAACAGAAAAAATGGCTTTTTCAATTCCGGGCAGTTTAAAACTGGTGGATGCATTAGTTCCTCTTTTAACTTTTCCAATTGCTCTTTGTCTTTTTCTGTCCATTTGAGTAATCCATCTCAGTTTAATTTACTATATAGGAATTTAACTTTTCCGCTGTAATCTTCTATCCATTGTCTGCAGTACCCAGTTAGCCCTAACAATTGTCTTACCTGCCTTTTGGTAGTTGGGGCTTTTATTCCTAGGATCCCTTTAACTCTTTCAGGATCCAGTCTTTTAGCTCCCTTATTTAGCAGATGACCCAAATATTTTACTTCCTTTTCTACAAACTGTAATTTTGCTTTGGATACTTTTAGTCCTTGTGACCCTAAGAAATTTAGCAGGCTAATGCTGGCTTGCCTTACAATATCTTCATCTTTCCCTGCTATTAATAAATCATCTACGTATTGAATCATTGTTGTACCTGGTACTCATAGAATCATAGAATCATAGAATATCCTGAGTTGGAAGGGACCCTTAAGGATCATCAAGTCCAACTCTTGACACCGCACAGGTCTACCCAAAAGTTCAGACCATGTGACTAAGTGCACAGTCCAATCTCTTCTTAAATTCAGTCAGGCTCGGTGCAGTGACCACTTCCCTGGGGAGCCTGTTCCAGTGTGCAACCACCCTCTCTGTGAAGAACCCCCTCCTGATGTCAAGCCTAAATTTCCTCTGCCTCAGCTTAACCCCGTTCCCGCAGGTCCTGTCACTGGTGTTAATGGAGAAAAAGTCTCCTGCCTCTCGACACCCCCTTACGAGGAAGTTGTAGACTGTGATGAGGTCTCCTCTCAGCCTCCTCTTCTCCAGGCTGAACAGGCCCAGTGACCTCAGCCGTTCTTCGTACGTCTTCCCCTCCAGGCCTTTCACCATCTTCGTAGCCCTCCTCTGGACACTCTCCAACAGTTTCATGTCCTTTTTATACTGTGGTGCCCAGAACTGCACACAGTACTCGAGGTGAGGCCGCACCAGCGCAGAGTAGAGGGGGACAATCACCTCCCTTGACCTACTAGCGATGCCGTGCTTGATGTACCCCAGGACACGGTTGGCCCTCCTGGCTGCCAGGGCACACTGCTGGCTCATATTCAACTTGCTGTCTACCACGACCCCCAGATCCCTCTCTTCTAGGCTGCTCTCCAGCGTCTCATCGCCCAGTCTGTACGTGCAGCCAGGGTTTCCCCGTCCCAGGTGCAGGACCCGGCACTTGCTCTTATTGAACTTCATGCGGTTGGTGATCGCCCAGCTCTCCAACCTATCCAGATCCCTCTGCAAGGCCTTTCCACCCTCATTCGAGTCCACAACTCCTCCAAGTTTGGTGTCATCAGCAAACTTGCTCAAAATACCTTCTATTCCTACATCCAGATCGTTTATAAAAATATTGAAAAGTACCGGCCCTAAAATGGAGCCTTGAGGGACCCCACTGGTGACCGCCCGCCAGCCTGACGCAGCCCCATTTACCATAACCCTTTGGGCCCTGCCCGTTAGCCAATTGCTCACCCATCGGATGATGTTTTTATTTAGCTGTATGGTGGACATTTTGTCCAGTAGGATCCTATGGGAAACCGTGTCAAAAGCCTTGCTGAAGTCCAAAAAAATCACATCAGCTGGTTTCCCTTGGTCCACCATACGGGTGATCTTATCATAAAAGGAAATCAGGTTAGTTAGGCAGGACCTACCCTTCACAAACCCATGCTGGCTGGGACCAATGACTGCTTTGTCCCCCAGGTGCGCCTCAATAAGTTCGAGAACCATCTTCTTCATGATTTTACCAGGCACTGACGTGAGACTGACAGGCCTGTAATTGCTAGGGTCTTCTTTCTGACCCTTCTTGAAAATCGGCACAACATTTGCCAGCTTCCAGTCTACCGGGACCTCTCCAAATTCCCAGGATCGTTGAAAAATAATTGAGAGAGGTTCCGCGATGACGTCCGCCAGCTCTTTCAGCACCCGGGGATGAATCCCATCCGGACCCATGGACTTGTAGGGATCCAGGTGGAGTAGCAAATCCTGCACACGTTCAGGGTCGGTTGGGAGTTTGTCATCCCCACCGTCCCGGTCCTCCAGCTCAGGGCACCCTGGGTCCCGAAGCCCATCATCGGCATTGAAGACAGAGGCAAAGAAGGCGTTAAGCGTCTCTGCTTTGCCTATGTCATTGTCTGTGAGGAGACCTTCCCTATCAAGGAGCGGCCCTATGTATTCTTTAGTTCTCCTTTTTCCATTCACATATCTAAAAAAAACCTTTTTGTTTTCTCTCACAGACACAGCCAGCTTCAACTCTAGGTGTGCTTTGGCCACACGAACTTTCTCCCTACAAACACGAACAGTATCCCTGTATTCTTTCCATGACACCTGGCCCTCTTTCCAGTAGCGAAACACTCTCTGTTTCCGCCTAATCTCCATTAGAATGTTCCTGGTCAGCCACGCCGGCCTCCTGCCCCGCCTGCCTGACTTGCGATATTTAGGAATTGCCTGATCTTGTGCTTCTAGGAGGCATCGCTTAAAGAATAACCAGCACTGGTGGACGTCGAGGCCTTCAAGAGCAGTTTCCCAGGGGACCTTGCTGACTACTTCCCTGAGCAGGGGAAGTAGTCCGCTTTCCCCATATCTAGGGATGAGGCTTTGGTGGCACTTTTCCTTCTGTCACCGTAAATTTTGAACTCAACCACTTCATGGTCGCTATGACCAAGGCGGCCACCAATCACCACATCTCCCACCAGACCCTCTCTGTTTTCTAGCAACAGGTCTAGGAGGGCACCTTTCCTAGTTGGCTCCGTTAGCACCTGCACCAAGAAGTTATCATCTAAGTGCTTCATGAACCTCCTGGACTTGCTCGTGTCAGCCGTGTGGCACTCCCAGTTAACGTCTGGCAAGTTGAAGTCCCCCATAAGGACAAGGGGAGTTAATCTCGAGGCCTCTCTTAGTTCTGTAAAGAATAATTTATCGGCGCTATCGTCCTGGCCAGGTGGTCTGTAATAGACTCCCACAACGACATCCCCTTTATTCGTTTGTCCCTTGATCCTTACCCAGAGGCTCTCAACTTTGCCATTGCCGACCTGAAGTTCCACACAGTCCAGCCCCTGCTTCACATACATCGCCACCCCACCACCTCGCCTACCCTGCCTGTCCCTCCTGAAGAGCCTGTAACCATCTATTGCAACACCCCAGTCACAGGACTCTATTATATTCCTGCAAAATTTGTTCCAACGCTTGCCCGAACAAGTTTGGGGATTCTGTAAACCCCTGAGGCAGGACTGTGCACCTTAACTGCTGTTTTCTATGGGTGTCTGGGTCCTCCCATTCAAAGGCAAAATAATCTCTGGACTTTTCGTCCAGAGGGCATGCCCAGAATGCATCTTTAAGATCAATTACACTGTACCATTGGTCTTCTGGGTGTAATTGACTGAGCAGCGTATATGGATTTGCTACTACGGGAAACCTGCTAACCATTCTTTTATTAATTTCCTGTAAATCACGTACCAATCTGTACTTCCCATCCTTCTTTTTTACTGGTAAGATGGGAGTGGTAAAGGGAGACATACAAGGCTCTAATAGCCCTTGCTGTAATAACCGTTGAATTTCGGGTTTCAGCCCTCTCCTGCTTTCTTCTGAAAGAGGATATTGTTTTATCCTAACTGGTATTTCTGGTTTGTTTATAGTCACTTCAAAAGGCCTTATTTTTAATTTTCCCACACTTTCTGACGTGTACCAGACTCTAGGATCAATATTTGCTTCATCTTCCACTTGGAGTGGGCACAATCTAATTTCTAATCTTTTATTTATTACTTCCAATCCTATTCCTAATTCTATAATTAAATCTCTACCTAACAAATTGTATTCGGCCTCCGGCACTAGGAGCAAAGTTCCCTTACCCACTTCAGAATCAGATTCAATTGTTACTTCCTTTATAACGGGGACCCCAAAGGGCTCCCCCTTCGCTCCAATTACTTGGACTTTTTCCGTGGAGGCCTTACATCCAGTGGGCAAGGTTTGGACTGTTGATCTCTCAGCCCCTGTATCTATGAGGAACTCCACTTCCTCACGCTGGGGACCCACTTTTAGTTTTATCAAGGGCTCGGTCTTGTTTTGGATCCCCAGCAAATAGAGCCCCTGACACCCCTATTCACTCTTAAACATCCTCTCATCCTCCTTCCTTTGCCTGCATTCCCTTTTTATGTGACCTTTCTTGCTGCAGTAAAAACAGGTCACGTTCTTCTGTTCCTGGCTACCTTTTTCCTCTTTCCTAAACCTCCCATGCGTCGGATCGAACCTTTGATTCGGTCCAGCCCCCCTTTGTACTTCTCGCACTACTGCCACCATCATACGTACTTGCTTTTTCTCCTTCTCTTCTTCCCTTCTAACATACACTTTCTGTGCTTCCCTTAGGAGTTCATCCAAACACCTGTCCTGCCAATCCTCTATCTTTTCTAACTTCTTTCTGATATCCACCCAAGATTTTGCCACAAATTGGGCCTTAAGTAACGCTTCCCCTACCGGGGTTCCAGGATCTAAACCGCTATACAGCTGCAAATTCTTTCACAGCCGCTCTAACCATTCTGTCGGGGTTTCATCCTTTTTTTGTTGCTTGTTGAAAGCTTTTTTTTATGTTTTGTCCTCTGGGGACAGATCCTGAATTATGATTGTTCTTAAATCTTGCATATGCCCCCGATGTACGGGGTCTTGATTGTTCCAATTAGGTTGCTGCATTGGCCATTTTACATCTGCAGCTGGCCCCTGCTGGTGCTGCTGATCCCAAATTCGCATACCAGCACGCCTAATCATTCCTCTCTCTTCTGATGTAAAGAGGATTCCTAGGATGGATTGTAACTCTTCCCAGGTATATATGTTTGGGCCTAAAAATTGATCTACT